>ML810035.1:86865-103041 GCA_009831015.1 Picea engelmannii
CAGTTAACTGACAAAAAGCCTCGTGTCTCGGCGGAAACTTCCCTGATTTTTTGCATTGTTAGGTACTCGCGGGCTGTTTTGGGCTAGCCCGCGGATACCCGCGTGTAGTAAGAGGACAACAAGCGGTTGCCCGCGCCCAGTGAGAAGTTAGGGTGCGGGTTGTTTGTTTTAAGTGGTTTTTTTAGGGAATACTCAGCATGGATTTGGCTAGGAAGAGGCATGAGTTGGCCTGATGCCTATATGGTGTATTTTAGGGTTATAACACTCCTTGCTTCTGTTAAACTTATTTTTTATCTAACTCTTCGCCATCACCTCCTTGCTCTAGTGATATGGACGCAGTCTTTACGGATGCACTATCTAATCCTTGTACCTCTTCAGTCTTCTTTGTCCTACTAGGTCTGGGTGTATCTTGCTCTATTTTTGGGCTTTCGATGTCAGATATCTCCATAGGGTCTTTTGGAATAAGGAGGTCCACTGACCAGTCCTTAGTGATCTCCTCCAAGTCCTCCTCCGTCATCTTATAGTAGGATTGAAGTTGTTGCTTGTGTTCATCGACGCGCACTGTGATGTAAATAAAATGTTGATCTACATTGAACTTCATCAAAGGCCTGAATCAATGTAGAGTGTTCAGAGTCATGTGAGGCTCAGACTTTATGGCTATCTTCAGCTGATTGTAGTAGGTATGAAAAACAACATTTGAGTGCCATTGTTTATTCATGTCACTTGAATACCATAGTGTACTGAACTTCATGGCCAGTGGTTCAAATGGCTCGATGTTCGGGAAGGTGAGTTCCAACTAGTTCACCAGGTACTTCGCCCAGTTCATCTGAAGGCCTTCCATGCACTTCCCTGTGAGGTCGACTACAAAACCGATGACTTGGGTAGGTTGGTTCTTTCTTACTAACTTCCTTGAAATCAACTGACAGGTGAGGCACACTGCACCACTCTGGATAGAAGCTACCTTGTAGCCTCACGTTTCCTTCTCGACATCACCATAAGTGTCCTTGATGTTTTTTGCTAGAGCACGATCCATGGATTTTGCGGGGTAAAAATCTTGTGGATCAGGTCATTGCATACTCAAGCTCGTGATCTGATTGATCAATGTCGGGTCAATTGTTATACGACAGTTTAGACACAAAGAGCCTCCATGGTAACAATAAAGTAGTAGCTTGACACATGCATTGACTTCCTAGTGTCTACCAAAGTGGGGAATCTTCATAACTTTTAGCAGGGTGGAATGCACAAGGTTCATAGTCCACGAATGGGGGATTATCTTCAAATTCTTCCCATTAGTTCTGGTCAGGTACTTATGTGAGGCGAGCATGTTATAGACTTTGTGATCTCATAGGTTGAAGTCGCTAAACTTCAACGCTGCAATCTTTTCTTGGTCTACTCGAACGATGTGTATCCCCTTCAAGAGGTATGCCGTAACCAAGGTGTATTCAGAATCTATGGGCACGCTATCTCGATTTACTGCACCACTCAGAGGTGGAATATAGGTGGGTAATATAGTCAGGATCAATTTGACATTTGCTATCTCATCCCTATGCTTGGTTCACTTTTCATCTAATGTCCAAGATGGTCCGACTCCGCGAGCAGTGGACGGAGAGGCTGGTAGTCCTGTCATCGATGATGCTTGTACACCTGTATACATTGACATGACTCTTTCAGTCATGAGGTCGATCAAAAATTCTTCAACAACTTTCTCTGCAGCACTCAACTCATTCGACATACACACTCATTGTTAACAATCTCAAGTTTGGGGTGCAACTTAGACATAGTAATGAGATAGAGAGAAAGAGCACGATGATCACTATGCAAAATCAACTTAGTCTATGGGTTCAAACTCTCGATTGGAAAAAGTGTTCTCGTTGCATGGCATGATGGGATAAATAGTTAACTCGACAACGGATATCTTGCAATGGGTATGAAGCCTTCATTAACTATGTTTTGTCTGTTATGGCATGGTCCCAACAGTTAGATGGTGATTTGTCTGTCCATAAATGTATTTCTACCCGTTCAAAGCATTGGTCTAATGGTTATATTATCCCCAATGGTTATATTGCTTCGCCATGGCGAAGTGCCATGTGTTGTTGTTCTGATATCCTGGTGAAGCTCCAATTTTGAAAATTTTCCTTTTGCAAAGTTCCCTCTGGAACCTTCTACAAATTTTAAATATTAGCTCTCTTCTTACTTAGCTTTCTATCCTTCTTTCCAGTGACCTTTGTCTCACTATTCCATTTTCTGTTATTATTCTTATCTTATTTTGGCATAGTTACTTCACGCTATTGAGATTCTTTCCTAAGATTCGAGGGTGATCCTTCTTCTTTATCTGGAATAGGTACTTCAATCTTCTGTGGGTCCTCTAGTGTTCTTGCAACTTCAACATCCAGGTCTCTGGTGTTAAATAACTTCAATCTGTTCTTTTGTTCTTCAATCAAGTGTGTGATCCTTCTAGTCATGAATTCTTTTAACTCTTGCTTCTTCTGCTCTAAAACTTCTTCTTCTTCTTTCCTTCTGGCCTAATCTCTTTCATTCCAAGGTTTTCTTAGTAGCATGGTAAATGGGGCACTGTTCTCAATAAATTTAATAATCTCAAAATCTTCCTATGTTGATGTTCCATTGGCATTCATAGGTATCCAGGTGAGCTTTCCACATAGGTTTATCATCTTTCCTTTGAATAGTCCTATTCCTCCTAATGAAGGAATCATAACAGGCCTCCCTATAGCTTCCCAAGTTCTCTCTATCATGATATTCACCTGTGTTTCCTCACCTAGAACATTGTCAATGTCGAAGTCTCCTATGCTTTCTTCAATGCATTCTTTTTCTTTGAAGATTTCTGATAATATGACATGTTGGTGGTCATTCAGGGATTCTTTCATTTGTAGAAATACTTTCTCTGATTCTTTCTGGGATTCTATCATAATCTTAGTTTCTGAATCTACCCTAGGTTTTTCTTGGTTCATATCCATTTATTCAATCTTAACAATCATTCTAGGACAATCCAATACTTCATGGTCCGTAGCTTTGCAACAAATACAACTAGGTCTTCTCCCAGGGCATTCCTTAGCAAGATGTCTCGGTCTTCTGCAACTGTAACAAAGGGTTAATCCTCTCTTTATTTTAAATGGTCCCCGGCCTTTCCTGTACTGCATGCTAGGATCATGGTAGCTAACCTGCAAACATTTCTTTCTAGGATCCTGCATACACTTATTAGTCCAAACATTCTTTCTATGCATAGGTATAACATATTTTTCACTATTCTTATCAGATCTACTATATCAAATTTTCTTTCATCTATTAATACTCTAGTTTTCAAGCTAGGATAAAATATATCAAACATACCTAGATCCATACTGTTCAAACAAAAATTTCCACTTATCTTACTTATATAGAGCACAAAGCTTCCATATATAGAACTCTTCAATTTTCTTACCTTTATCAGAGCATAGGGCTTCAAGGTATTACCTCTTTTAATAAAAATATCTCACTTTTACTTTTCGCAGAGCACAAAGCTTTTAGATATTACCTCTTTTCTTCATATTAGACTTATTTTCCTTAGCACAGAGCTTGTCAGACTAATTAGAGTATTGTGCACTAGAGCAATAGATCTATGTACAGAGCTTTCACAATTTCAGGTTAGATCTTTGGACAAAGCTTCTTCTTCCTCAACTCCTAGCAATCACAGTTTCAAGTCCCGGCAACAGAACCATTTGTTGGCATAGGGGTAGACCCAGGGTTCAATGCTACAACAATGCACCAACAAAACCCTAACTATCGACCCTTTCGGCAACACCTGTGAAGAAGATGAAGTCTCACCTGAGGTAGAGGCAGGGGTGGTTGCAGGACTCAGGTGTCTGCAAACTTAGCTGGGACACAAATATATGATTATAATACTTGATAGAGCACTTAGCACCATTATTTCATCATTATTTAACCAATATCTACTTCACAGATAAAACAAAGCATCGCAGGAGTCACCCAGATCTAATGTATTTAAGCACTTAGCATAAATAAATGGATCATATCTAGCATATTCAAGCACTAAGCAAGTTCACATAGGTCATATCTAGCATATAGGGTCATCATAATCACAAAGCACAAACAAATCTATCTATCTATCTATATCAAGAACTTAGAAAATAAAGACATAAACACATCAAAATATCACACAGAATAGTATAACACAATATTTACGTCATTCACCCCAACCTTGGGGCTACATCCACCAACTATTCTTCTTTGTTATCTTCAATCAGTCATCTACATGCACAGAGCCACAAAAACCCTACTCTGCATAGGACAAGAGATATGTGTGCACTCCACTAGATCCTCCTTCCCTGAGCTAGGTCTAGCACAAATCCTTTCATAGTCTATTACAACCACTTGCACTTAGTTCTACAAGTTTCTCACAATATGCACAGAGCATCTACAAACCATACTTGCACTTAGCACTTAGCTTATCCACCTCCTACTTATATCACCTAGCTACTTATTTATACTTTACAAAATAGGCCTAAAAATGGGTAAACCCATGGGCCAACATCCCATACCTGTTACATAATCCCAAATCCCAGAAAGGACCCAAAAAGGGGTCAAGATCACGTGATCTCTGCTTCATCTTACGCTTCGTCTTCGACAGGCTGTCGAAGTCCCAAAATAGGTCAAACTTGACCAAGGATCTTGCAAAACGTGGTCAAGGGCCAACAAAAACCTACCAATAATGTTGGTGGGGGAAACATAGAGAGAAATAAGTCGAAGTATCCGTGCAACCTTTGTGTGAAAGACCACCCGACTCACCTGTGCCCTCGAATCGTAGTGGCCCAAAAGTTATTGGCACAGTAGTAGTCTGCAGTTTTAACAAACCCATTTCCTCATGAGAAAAATTTAACTCAATCCTTTGTGAATGCGGATGGGGGTAGTCCGGGACCCCCTTCATTGTCTAGAAATCCCTCAACTTTGAACGTCTATATGTTGAAAGGTGAAGCTCACAAAGCTACTAGGGCACATGATTACAAAACGCAAAGTACTTTAAAAAAGGTTAAAGAAGCTGAAAACCCATATGTTCCTCTCCAGATCAAGAGAACGATGGGTGAAACAATGACATGCATCTTGAAAGGGGCGTTCAAGAGAGCTTCACATAATCCAAATGCGAGGGCAGCCCAAAATTACTCTGTGGTGGAGGATTTGTCACAAACCCCTTGCGTGATGTCTAATTTTGAGGTCCTATAGAGCTACCCTTCACAGAGAAAGGCTCTGCTATCTGCCTTAGGATCCACTGAGACATGTAATCCAGGAACTATCACACTTGATATAGATAGTAGTGGCTCACCCCATGAAATCGTCTACCCGGAATGTTTTCTGTACGGTGGTTGATGAGGGTGCCTCGACATGCATGCTGTCATTGGCATGTTGGAAGGATATTGGCCAACCCGTTATGTCTCCTTCACATACTCTTCTTATGACTTTCGATGATCATTCTTTCAGACCACATGGAATCATTCCTTCTTTCCACATGTAGTTAGGAGGGAAGACCATGTGCATCGAAGTGAAATGGTCGGTGCGACTCTCGACTACACCCCCCTGTTAGGAAGGAGTTGGAAATATGACATGCATGCAGTGGTTGCCACAGTTTTTCAGGTCTTGTTGTTTCCACATGAGGGTCGAATCGTGGCCATTGATCAATTGTCTTTCTCCAGACCTGACCCTTCATCAGGGGCATCCGCGGTCCTGATGATTGATAACCCAAAGCCTGACATTGTTAGCGTGGGGGTTGGTTTGTGCCCATCTCTCATGGGTAGTTTTGATTACTTGCCTCCTTCCTATGATGTCAAGATGATATCGGTTGTCCCCGACCAGCCTAAGGATGAAATCTTTTCAATGTTGTCGTTCTGCATGACTTACTTTAATGATTTGTGGATTCTTCCTTCCCCATCAGCCACGATGGAAGGGATAGGGCACCATGGCATGTCCATTCCCTTGTCCACGATAGAGGTTGCATACTCTATATCCTAGCAAGCTTCCGTTGACCTTGATATGACTCCTGCATAGGATTTAGATCCAGCTCTTGAGCCTACCTGGGCTCAAGGTTCCCTTGCCACTACCGATTCCTTAGACTTGGTATTTCCTTCTAACGAGGTGATTTTAAAGGAATTGACTAGTCCAGATAGACCCTGGGATTACCTCCATCACAGATCATATTTTCTCCCAGAGTTAGGAAGAATAGAGGTAGGAGAATTTGTGTTGACTATGACTGGAGACAGGTCTTGTCCTATCAATCCTTTGGCTATGCACACAGTTTATGCTGAGGGTAATATCAAAACCATCGCTAAAATGATACCTATTGATATATCCAAAACCCTAGGCGTCGTGGAGAATGTCTTCATCGGAGAAGACATTCCCCTAAGGAGATTTAGATCTATATAAATTTATTTAAATAATTCTGCGATGTTTTTTCCTGGTCTTATGAGGAAATTCCAAGCATTGATCGAAGTATCATCGAAAATGAGATTACGACTTACCCTGATGCCAAGCTAGTCTAGTAGAAGATTCATCTAGTTAATCCTCGAAAAGCAACATTTATTAAGGCTGAAGTGGAGAAACTAATTAAAGTTGGTTTCATCTATCCCGTCCAATTGACTCAATTGGTGTTAAATCCCATTCCAGTCAACAAAAAGCAAGGTATGATTTGCATATGTATGGACTTCCTTGATTTGAACAAGGCCTGTCTAAAGGATAATTTCCCCAGCCCATTTATTGACCAGATTGTAGATGAAATCACAGGATGTGAGGTATTTTCTTTCATGAATGGTTTCTTGGGATACAATCAGATACAGATCAAACCCGAGGACCAACATAAAACAAATTTTATTTGTCCATGGGGTACATTTTATTATCGGAAGATGCCTTTTGGTGTAAAGAATGTTGGAGCCACTTTTCAGTGGGCCATGTATTTTGATTTTTATGATCTCAAACACCTAGTTGAGGCTTATCTTGATGATTTAGCATCACGATCTCATAAGAGGGATGATCATCCCACACACCTCTTACTTATCTTTGAGCGATGTTACTACTATCGGATTCGCTTGAATCCAAACAAATGCAGTTTTTGCGTGACATTGTGTCGTATGCTAGGTTTCATAGTTTCGACAAAAGGGATCATGGTCAATCCTCTAAAGGTTGAGGTGATAGTTCAGTTTCCTTCCCCGTGCACAGTCCCTGAACTTCAGAGTTTACAGGGAAAAGCAAACCTTTTACGGGGTCTCATTGCAAACTATGCCGAGATCACAAAAGGGATCTTGCGTTTACTAAAGAAGGACATTCCTCTCCATTGGGACTGTTGGCCCTTGACCAAGTTTTGAGGGTTCTTGGTCATGTTTGACAATTTTGGACTTCAACAGACTGTCGAAGACAGAGGGCAAGATGAAGCATATATCGCGGGATCTCGGCCCCTTTTTGGGTCCTTTTTGGGATTTGGGAATATGTAATGGGTATGGGATGTCGACCCATGGTTTTACCCATGTTTAGGCCTATTTTATAAAGTTTAAATAAGTATCTAGGTGACATAAGTAGCTTGGCCGATAAGCTAAGTGCTAAAGTGCAAGTATGGTTTGTAGATGCTCTATGCATATTGTGAGTAACTTGTAGAACTAAGTGAAAGTGGTTGTACCAGACTGTGAAAGGCTTTGTGCTAGACCTAGCTCAGGGAAGGAGGATATGGTGAGGTGCATGCAGATCTCCTGTCCTATGCAGAGTAGGTTTTTTGTGGCTCTCTGTATGTAGATGACTAATTGAAGCTAATAAAGAAGAGAGTTGGTGGATGTAGCCCTAGGGTGGGGGTGAACCACGTAAATACTGCGTTATTCTTCTTTGAGCGATGTGTTGGTGTATTTATGTGTTATTTTATAAGTGCTTGATCTAAATAGATAGATAGATATGTTTATGCTTTGTGCTTATGATGACTCTGGATGCTAGATATGACATAGCTAAATCTGCTTAGTGCTTGAATCTGCTAGATCTGATCCATTTATTTATGCTAAGTTCTTAAATACATTATATCAGGGTGAATGCTACGATGCTTTGTTTTCTCTGCGGAGTAGATATAGGTTAAATAATGATGAAATAATGGTGCTAAGTTCTCTATCAAGTATTATAATCACATATATGTGTCCCAACTAAGGTAGAAGACACCTGAGTCCTTGCCTCTACCTCGGGTGAGACTTCATCTGCTTCGCAGGTGTTGCCGAAAGGGATGGTAGTTAGGGTTTTGTTGGTGCGTTGTTGTAGAGTTGAACCCTGGGTATGCCCCTGTGCCAACAAATGGTTCTATTGCCAGGACTTGAAACTGTGATTGTTGGGAACTGAGGAAGAATAAGCTTTGTGCAAAGATCTGACCTGAAATTGTGAAATCTATGTGCATAGATTTGTTGCTCTAGTACGCAGTACTCTGCTTAGATTGACAAGATCTTTGCTAAGGAAAAGAAGTCTGATCTGAAGAAAAGAGGTAATATCTAAAAGCTCTGTTCTATGGGAAAAGTAAAAGTGAGACTTTTTTATTAAAAGAGGTAATATCTGAAAGCTCTATGCTTTAATAAAGGTAAGAATATTGAAAAGTTCTAGATCTAAAAGATTTGTGCTCTGTAGAAGTAAGATAAGTGGAAAAAAAAAATTAAACAATATGGATCTAGGTATGTTTGATAGATTCTAAACTAGCTTGAAAACTAGGGTATTAATAGATGAAAGAAGATTTGATATGAGTAGATGTGATACGAATAGTGAAAAATATGTTATACCTATGCATAGAAAGAATGTTTGGACTAATAAGTGTATGCAGGATCCTAGAAAGAAATGTTTGCAGGTTAGCTACCATGATCCTAGTGCATAGTACAGGAAAGGCTGGGGATCATTTAAAATAAAGAGAAAATTAACCCTCTGTTATAGTTGTAGAAGACCATGACATCTTGCTAAGGAATGCCCTAGGAGAAGACCTAGTTGTCTTTGTTGCAAAGCTATGGACCACAAAGTATTGGATTATCCTAGAATGATTACTAAGCTTGAAGAAATGAACATGAACCAAGAAAACCCTAGGGTAGATCCAGAAACTAAGATTATGACAGAATCCCAGAAAGAATTAGAGAAAGTATTTCTATAGATGAAAGAAACCCTGAATGACCAATGACATGTCAGATTATCAGAGATCTTCAAAGAAAAAGAATGCCTTGAATAAAGAATAGGAGACTTCGACATTGACAATGTTCTAGATGAGGAAACACAGGTGAATATCATGACAGAGAGAACTTGGGAAGCTATAGGGAGGCCTGCTATGATTCCTTCATTAGGAGGAATATGACTATTCAATGGAAAGATGATAAACCTATGTGAAACGCTCACCCAGATACCTATGAATGCCAATGGAACTTCAACAAAGGAAGATTTTGAGATTATCAAATTTATTGAGAACAGTGCCCCATTTACCATGCTACTAGGAAAACCTTGGATTGAAAGAGATTAGGCCAGAAGGCAAGAAGAAGAGGAAGTTTTATAGAAGAAGAAGCAAGAGTTAAAAGAATTCATGACTAGAAGGATCACAGACTTGATTGAAGAACAAAAGAACATATCAAAGATATTTAACACTAGAGACCTAGATGTCAAAGTTTCAAGAACACTATAAGACCCATAGAAGATTGAAGTACCTATTCTATATAAAGAAGAAGGATCACCCTCAAATCTTAGGAAAGAATCTCAACAATGCGAAGTAACTATGCCAAAAGAAGATAATAATCAGAATGGAAAAATGCATACCAAGATGAAGCTCATTGGGAAGAAGGCTAGAAAGCTAAGTAAGAAGAGAGCTAAGATTGACAAGTTGTAGAAGGTTCCAGAGGGAACCTCGTAGAAGGAAAATTTGCAAAATTGGAGCTTAGTTGGGATATCATAACAATGACACATGGCACTTTGCCATGACGAATCAATATAGTCGTTGAGGACATTATAACCATTAGACCAATGCTTTGAATGGGTAGAAAGACATTTATGGAAATATAACTCACCATCCGACCATTGGGACCGCACCATAATGGATAGAACAAAGTTAATGAAGGCTTCATACTCATTGCAAGAGACCCGTTGTCGAGTTACCTATTTATCCCATCACCCCATGCACCGAGAACACTTTTTCCAACTGAGAGTTTGAGCCCGTAGACTAAGTTGATTTTATACAGTGATCATCGCACTCTTGCTGTCTATTCTATTGCAGTATCTAAGTTACTCCCTGAACCCAAGATTGTTAACCTTGAGTGTGTATGTCAGACGAGTTGAGAGTTGTAGAGAAATTTGTTGAATAATTTTTTATCGACCTCGTGGCTAAAAGAGTCATGTCAATGTCTACAGGTGTACAAGCATCATCGACGAGAGAACTGTCAGCCTCTCTATCCACTGCTCGTGGAGCCAGACTATCCCAGCTATCAGATGAAAAGCGAACCAAGCACAGGGATGATATAGCAAATGCCAAATTGATCCATACCATACTACCCACCTATATTCCACCTCTAAGATGTGTAGTAAATCAAGACTATTCTCACTTATGATGACTTTGACTTCATCATAGTAGTCTTGCAAGATGCTTAACTGGAAATAACAAAGAAACAAGAAGCAAAGAAAGAGGATATGTATGATCGAATTGAGACTGAACTCCAAGGGGTACAACAAGCCCTACAGTCCAACCGCGTAGTCTCCACTGCGTCAGGAGAACCAGAATTGGGAGATGAGCTAACCCAACTCCACCTCCTAGCTCATACAGTCGAAGCTCACCTTCGACAAGCATAGGAATAAATAGAGCAAGACACCCAGGCTTTGACACAAGTACAAGGAGTACTCACAAAACAATGCAATGCTCCAGAACAGGAAACGATTGCTCTCCAAGCAAAGTTTGATGAAGAAAAAGAACAACTACAACAAGAAAAGGAACAATTGCTCACGGAGCAACTTGAAGTAAAAGAAGCAGCCAACAGAGCACTTCACTCTGTGACAGTCTTAGAAATCAAGATAGAAGATCGAGTTACAGAATAGGTGAACTAGCTCACAGAAGCCATCTAGCAGCTATAGTAATGCATACCATATTTGGAGCTATGCACTGTACCTGATACCCCACAAGATGTAAGAGACAAAAGAGAAGCAACCACCCGAAGCATAGTTGAAATACTAAAGGCTCTTACCCTAGAATGTAAGCAACTCATTGATCATAGTGTCCAGACCTATGAACAACTCACGAAGAACTCAAAATTGAAGGCACTGGAGTTGCAGCTCTAAGAGGCGAAGTATCAAGATGAAAAGATACAGGTGAAGTTGAATCCCCTGTCAGCTGTGGAAAGAATGAAGCAATCCGAAGAGTAGAGGACTGCTCAGTAGAAGATCCACACTATCCAGAGCAGAGTTATGGAAGTAACTCAGAGGCTCCAACCTGTACAAGATACAGCCTATCAATTGTTTACAGAGGTAGAAGGACAAGGAGAAGAGCTAGAGCATGTTGTCACTATAGTTGAACAACGTCTAGAGGGACCTATCAATGATGCATTCATCCAAGAGTTCACTGAATAGAAGGCCAAAGCATAGCATCAAGTCGAACCAACTCGAGCCAAGCTCGAGGCTTTCGAAGCAGAACTAGTCAGACCAAAGTGGCTTAGGACAAGTCACATGTGAGTGTTGGGGGACTGTTGGCCCTTGACCAAGTTTTGAGGGTTCTTGGTCATGTTTGACCATTTTTTACTTCGACAGACTATCGAAGGTGGAGCGCAAGATGAAGCAGAGATCGCGGGATCTCGGCCCCTTTTTGGGTCCTTTTTGGGATTTGGGAATATGTAACGGGTATGGGATGTTGGCCCATGGGTTTACCCATGTTTAGGCCTATTTTGTAAAGTATAAATAAGTATTTAGGTGACTGTTGGCAGCCAATTCACATTTTTCCACTGTCTTATAAGCTGCCTACCCCAATGTTTTGCAAACATCAATTTTTCGTCGCAATTTTCAAGTAAACGACATTTTTTATTTTTTGTGACATTTGCACATTTGCCTTCGTTTTGTTTTCATGACTGTAAGCATGAAAACTTAGTCTCTTGAAGTCGCATTTAAATCATTATTTGAACTGTCATGATCCTTCTTGTCAAAATGCCTATTGCGCTTACATTGCACTTATCATTATCTAATTGGCAAGATCTTTTGATCGGTACTCATGCTTCGATTGATTTTGTGACTTGGTTTCATTGAGTTTGTATGTGTTGGCATTTGGATTTGCATTTTATTTGACCTACTTGACTATTGGTTTCATGAAAATACATAGGTGTTGTGGTTAAATTATTTATATATATATATTATATGATACCTATGTTCGTGCTTTCATAACTATGGATATGTTGATTATATGAACACCCATTGGCACCTTGGTTAAACTATTGATATGAGCTGATACATTGGCGCATGGTTAAATATTTGGTATTGGTTTCAAATTGAATGTTGATGGTTTAAAACTATGGCACAATGTTGATTACGTGCGTTGGTTTATACACTTACCATTGGATTCATTGGTCGGCCTAGTGATAAGACTGTTGAACTATGCTATAATGGGTAGTATAGCTATAAGCTGGCGGTTGTACTTTGGAAATAACTATTTTGCATGGCAGAGATAAGCTCCACCACCTTCGCATGATGGAATTTATGCCTATCCCTTATTCCTCGTTCACCTCTGTTAGCCCGAATAACCCTTCGTGCACTTTTCTCCTTTGTGTGCTATGATCCAAACCCTGGGCTTACTGCGTGCTCGGCTCCGTGGCACCAGTCGTGCGAATCGAGCCAAACGACAACCAATCCTTGTTAATGTTTGACAATGCTAGGAAAGACTTGGAGGAAAACGGGTGGCTCACCTTCATACAACGATTCGAGGGTTTTAATCTCTGTGTTGCACAACAATTCACTTTGACTTTCGATGGCTGTAGAGCCAAGGTGGGTGACATACAGTTGGAAATTGATGAGAATTTTATTAGTTCTGCTACAGGGTTACCCTCCTCGGGACAGCGTTGGTTAAAAAATTCTAAGGTCGAGGAGGTTCCATGGACGCTACTGTTCATCTCCCGAAAGGTCACCTCTTGTGACAGAGGTATGCCCATCTCTGCACTTAAACCACGATGGCACGATACTTTGATGGTAGTCAAACAATTCGTGACCTGTGAGGGTTGATATGGACTTGTGTTTCTCTACCACCTGCATTTGCTAATGAATTTTATGGGATACTCATTCAATATGCCTTTCTACTTTCAACATAGCCTATATAAAATGTCGAAAAGGTTTAAAAAGGAGAAGGCTGACAGTAGCATGTTCCACCATGGACTCATTAAACTTATCATTGTTTATCAATTGAGTTTACACGGTGATAGTTGGAGAGCTTTCATTGCTCGAAATGGTTTTGATGATACATACCCTGTCCAGGTTGACAAGCCTGTGATTACTGAAACCAATGTTCAGCCACCCGTGCCCTTCCATATCCTATTGCCCTCTCCTAAGCCTTCGGTCGACCCTACTATTGGCTTACCAGACGTTGGAACTGAGAAGTCTGAGGCTATAAAGAAACCTATGAGCAAAAAGGCTAAGGAAAACCCTACTGCTAATGCCAAGGGTAAAAAGAACGCTCGGCTTATTTTGAGAATGGCTAGGAACAAACCTAAGCCCTTTGTTGAGTCAGAGCCTATCGTCCTTAGTGAGGATATAGATTCTGACATAGAATGTTTTCTAGCCAGTGAGTACCCTTACTCGCAGTGTTTATGCCCTAAACCACCTTATGATTTCATGACGAATCTTCCCCCCTGCCTAAGGAATGACCCCAGTTACCCAGGGATTAAATTGCCTAACGAAACCCTCAGCCATATGTCCAAACCCTCGCCTTCTCTTTCAAAACCCACACAGCCGTCCTGTGACCAATGTGATTTATGGTTGGAACGATACTACATCGATGTTCCCCTACTCCAATCTAAAATCCAATCACTGGAAAGTCAAGTTGCAGTGTTGAACAGCCAAAGAGACCAACTCCAAGCAACTGATACGAAGCAGAAGACGACAGGCTCCATCCTTTTCAAAAATGTTGAATCAGCCACAGCCGTTATCAACTCCAAATTGTTGTGATCAAGCCATATGCTCGTCATACAGGTATGATTTTTGAAATTGTTCTAGTTATGTGAATGATCAGGGTTAATATAATGATTCAAATTTGGTCTTCGAATAGCTCTGTTTACATTTTGAAATGACTCTGTCATAATATCTTCATCCTCTATATTTTTGCTTTGCTAAAAATAAATGGAATTTCCTTTTGAATACGCGATTTGATCATTTCCAGTTTAGCCATAGATAGATTTTTTTATTGGATTTGAATGGTGTTCGTTTGGATTTGATTTGGTCGTTTGTCTGATGGAGTCAACGAAACTGATAGTTTGTTGTCAAGTGAATTTGTTTGTATCCAATTTAAACAGAAAATTTTTCATGCTAGATTTAGCATACGATCATGATTTGATTTCTTTATGGTTAGTATGTGGTGATCGTCGAATGATTTCATGAGTTTGGTTGTTACATATGCTGTGTTATATAATTTTCAAAGCTGAAATACAACTCGGATCGTTTCCAATTTGGGAATAACGACTCTATTTTTTCGTAAACAATGCTTTCATTTAAAAACCTGTACAAACGATATTCACCCCGAATCATGGAAGATTTTTTATTAGCTATGACTATGTTAAATCCTCGCTGTTTGATCTGCATGATTGGATTGCTGTTTATTTTCAGTCAGTTTGATCATTTTCATGAGCTAGATTCACATCGTAAAAGCTGTTCTGTTTGATTTTAATTTGCAAAACGAATTGATTGACTTTGTTATCACTATCAAATCCAGTTATAATTCGTTTAAAAGAAATGATTTTGATCAAGGTAAATCGATCTTGTCGGCTCATTTGGCTAACAACAACGATCATATATCTATTACGAACTCTGTTATTAATTGATTGATCCTGTTATGATTTCGTTTGTGGACAGTTACGAGTCAGTTATGGTTTAACTTTCTCACGACCTAGATCATATGACAATACATTTATAACGATTTCAAATGTGACCTTGTTTGGGTTCGATCGTATCTCCTGTTGTTGAGGAAGCATAACGATTGCCTGCGATTTGTTTTGATTATATAAGTTTAAAATTGGATATGGAACGATTTTAAAACTGTTTGATTATGATTCTGTCTACCTGACTCTTGGCAACAAAATAAACAGAGTACACCTATCTTTGTATTTGGTTGATTGATTTTGATCCTGTTTGATTTCAAATGGTATAACATTTTCAAATTGAATGATTCGTTTTCAAATAGCTATTGGATGTTAATTGAATTTGATTAAAAAAAAAGAAAAATATTTTCAATCGATTTTAATGTTGATTCTGTGTCTTATTTAGACCAGCTACAGAATCGAAAGATTCTGTAGCTAGTCTATAGGATTAGATTTTTATCATTTTATTAATAAAGAATCCTTCTAACTTGTTCATTTTTGGTCCTTTTCAGGTAAATTCGAATTGCATGGGACAAATTGGGCAGGCTAGGGGATATTTGTGTGTTTAGTTTTATTGTAGTTTCCTAGTTTAGTTAAAATTGGGATATCTTCCCAGATTTATGTAAACAGTTTTGACAACTTCCACAGGGAGGTTTTACCCTATGGAAAACTTATAAATACTTATTATTTTTGTAATAATGACATCCTCACTTGTGGGAGAACCAGGCTATGGATTCCTAATACAAACTGAGACAGAATTTGATGTTCTGCTACAGCTTTCGCTTTTCATAATATCAATCTTTTGTTTCAAGTTTATGCTTATCAATTTGCATTTGATTAGTGACTACTTTAGCTATCATAGTCTTTTGCAAAATGATGTGATTTAATTAATATGATCCATGTCTGATTTCTTTCAACATTTAAAAACACAACAATTACTTGGTTCAGTTTATGAATGACAAATTTCTCTTCTTCATCAATTGAATTATTTAGTATAAGTCTTTGCATACGGATTTATCTAATTGTGGAGATTTATAAATCATATGATTGTTGTGATTTTTATGTCTTGTTTGTCCTATAAACACACTTGAAGAGCATTGCAGCT
>ML810035.1:110364-121524 GCA_009831015.1 Picea engelmannii
TGCATTGAAGGGTTAGAGCCTTCACCCTGCGACATTATGGTCCGTTCCAACAAGATCTTCATCATGTTTTTCAACTCTATGACAGTCTGCCTGAGATCTTCTTCTTCGTCCGGAACACGTTCATGACTTTCTGCATGCGCCATACTTGGTGAATGTCTCTCTGCAACTTGCGGTGAATGAAACTGCTTCCTCCTTGTTGGATAAGAACTTGGCTCCACAAGTTGACCTTCTCCTCTTATGAGTTTCAACCTTGTGAGCATCAGAAACAAAACTTGCAAACAATCAAGTCTTCAAAACCAGTGCTCTGATACCAACTTGATCTAAAAATGAAGAAGACTTGAAAAACTTGAATAATTATTGCAAGTGAAATGTTATGTGTTTAAAGCAACATGATCAATTTGCAACACATAAATTAAGGATTACTTATGCAAATACACATAGACAACAACATAAACATTGAACATAAACACATGTGCACAACAATTGATAAAGGAGTTCACCCCTCTTATGGGCTACATCTCCTGGTCCAACTTCCAATGGATCATTATTATTAATTGATCAAAGAGTACTCAAAAACATGTCTTAAAATGCTCAAACTGACAAACCGACTGCTCCAATGGCTTCCCAGCATCCCAAAACCCCTGTTTGGGCTCTTTCGTCACCTCAATCGGTCGAAAAATGAAGAAGTTAGGCCTCCTGGAAGTCTCCCTCTTCAAGCTTGCTGTCTCTGGTTCTACAATTCTCACCCCTCTTTCAACAAACCTGGCTCACACACTCTTTTAAGCGTAAAAACTCAGTCCCGTACGCAACCGCGCACTGGTACAAACCGTAGGATGGTTAAGGGCGCGCCAACCCCTAACCGCCTCGGCACCTGGGCACATGGCGCATGCGACCGTCGGCTTGGCAAAGTGGTGGTTAAACTCGTTATAATCGTTGGAAAACCATGGAACCAACTCTCGCAAACCAAACCGCGTGCATAACCGTGGGTTATCAAACCCGCGCGCATATATCCAACCGTGTACCACATTATATATATGTTTACACAAAACTTTGGTTTAAAACAAATCCGCGCCGCATTGATATATATATGGTCATATGTTTTGTAACGAAACCATGGGCCGGGGCTAAGCCCCGGCCTGAACCCCCGCCCATATTACAATTACACAATTTTAAATATATTCAAACACATGTATTTTATAAGAACTATTGTGTGGCCCAATGGTCGGGCGGTCGGGTGAAAGCGTTGACTATGTGGGGAGGTCTGGGGGTCGAACCCCGCGGCCTCCAATATATTTTGCATACCAGAACTGACAAATATAAAGGTGCCACGTGGCAGCCCTTGATTGGGCCACGTGGCATCAAACCACCAATCATAGAACGACATGTGTCATCACATCATTCGCCCCTAACAACCAACTGGATCCTGCCATGTCATTAGATGCCACATCATAGTACGGATGGTACAGCCCTGCCACATCACCGTACAGACTGTACGGACTGTACGGACAGGTACAGTCAGCATCCAAAATTTTTGCCTGTTTGGCTTGGTGGACAGATCACGATATCTCCTCCATATGGACTCCGTTTGAGAAAGTAAATATACCGCCGGAATCAGGAAGGCGAGACAGACGCAATGGCACTGTTTTCGTCACATTCCGAGCACTTTGATAATTGAGCAAAATTTGATCCCCTGATCAGACGTAGGCCCAGAGTGGGGGTGAACCACGTAAATACTGTGTTATTCTTCTTTGTGCGATGTGTTAGTGTATTTATGTGTTATTTGCTAAGTGATTGATCTAGATAGATAGAAAGATCTGGTTACGCTTTATGCTTATGATGAATCTAGATGTTAGATCTGACATAGGTGAATGTTCTTAGTGCTTGAAACTGCTAGATCCGGTCCATTTATTTATGCTAAGTGCTTAAATACATTAGATCAGGGTGAATGTTGCAATGCTCTATTTTCTCTGTGGAGTAGATATAGGTTAAATAATGATGAACTAGCAGTGCCAAGTGCTCGATCAATTATTATAATCACAGATCTGTGTTCCAGCTAAGGTTGCATACACCTGAGTCCTGCAACCACCCCTGCCTCTACCTCGGGTGAGACTTCATCGGCTTCATAGGTGTTGCTGAAAGGGCTGGTAGTTAGGGTTTTTTTGGTTTATTATTGTAGCATTGAAACCTAGGTCTTACCATGTGCCAACAGGGATGAAGCCACTGAACACTCTTTTGAAGCATTAAAACGCGCCCTCACATCTTCCCCCTGCTTTGGCCACCCAATTATAATAACTATTTATTATTGTACTTGGTCACTACAGAGTCGAGTATCGGCATGGTATTGGTTCAAGAGGATGATTTGCTTGAAGAGAACATGATTTACTACCTGATTTGAGGCTTGGTTGGACTAGAACTCAACTGATCCCATGTTGAGAAACTTGCATTGACAGAAGTTCATGTTGTCCAACGGTTCCATCACTATATCTTGTTTCGCAAGACAACCGTCATTGTTGTTGTGAATCCATTCCAATATGTGTTGACACGACATGTAATCGATGGAAATATCAGTAGATGGATATTTATCCTCCAGGAATTTGACTTGGATTTTATTTCAGCGAAATCCAAAAAGTCATTGGTCTTTGCAGAACTCATCTCAAAACCTCCGATTGAGTCAGGTGATGTTACGCCCAAAGAATCACCGATTAAAGGAGATATTTTTCTGATTTCATCTTTAGATCCCTGGTATGGAGATATAATAGTCTATATGCAGACTTTGAAGTGCCTCAACTCTTCTTCTCATGATGAGCGTCGACGTATACACCATCAGGAAAAAAACTATCTTATTCTCGAAGACACTTTTTATCATTGAGGTATAGATTGCATCCTTCGTCGATGTCTCATCCATGAAGAAGAAGAACTTGTTCTTAACAACTGCCACACTGGAGCATGTGGTGGTCATTTTCTTGGGTTGGAAACAACCCAAAATATTCTACGAGTCGGTTATTATTGGTCGACGTTAATCAAATATTGTGTTGAATTGGTCAAGAAGTGCCACCCGTGTTAGATCTTCTGACGGAAGATGAGGGCACATATTGCTCCCATGTTTCCCATCATCACAATTGGCCCCTTCACCAAGTGGGGGATTTATTATACTACATTCCACCCCCCTTCAGCCAGGGGGCACCATTATATCATCGTAGCAGTAGACTACTTCACCAAGTGGGTCGAAGCTATGTCGACGTTCAAGGATGATGGAGAGACATCAACTCTCTTCTTGTTTCATCAGATAATAGCAAGGTTCGGAGTCCTGAAGGAGATTTTCACTGACCATGGAAATCAATTTCAGAATAAAATGATGTCTGAGTTAACATCAAAGATAGAGTTGAGACAAGAACACTCATCACCTTATTACCCACAAGCAAATGGTGAGGTGGAGGTGGTGTATAAGCCACTCAATACCATTCTACAACGAACAATCAATTCGGCCAAGTCAAATTGGCATTTGATGTTATACTCGACATTGTGGGCCTACTAAATGTCTGTAAAGACTACCAATGGTTTCTCAACTTTTGAACTTGTTAAAGGGTTGGAAGTAGTCTTTCCTATAGAATGCTAGATCCCATCTCTTAAGTTGGTCATACAGCTATTGCCAGACACTTCACCGCTTGAGGAATGCTTATTATATCTCAAGCAGCTCGATGAGAAATGATGTGATTCAGCCTTGGCTAACGAGGCTCACAAGCAAAGAGTCAAGTGTCAGTATGATCGGTCCATTCGTCCTCATATTTTCTTCGAAGGTGACCTTCTCCTAGTCTATGACCAATATAAGGATCCCCTGGGGGCAGGCAAGTTTAAACCCATGTGGTTCAAACCATTCATCGTGAAGGAAGTATTAAAGAAGGGCACTTATCGTCTGGTTGATTTTGAAGGGAACGATTTAGCGGAGCCTTGAAATGGACTCTACCTCAAGAAGTATTACTCATAGGTGGGTCACCTTGGGTGACTTCTTGTACATATGTATAGTTCTTATACATTTTTAGTTTTTGTCTTTTTGGTCTTATGGACGTGTCATTTTGATGTCAACTTTTTCACTGTGGTAGATGTCAAGTGAATCAGATGTGTTCATTGGATTCATAGATGGTTCTAGCCGACACACTCGGAGGCTTGCTTCTGTAGCTTGGGTAATATTCACACCTCAAGGCCAGTTGTTATCTTCTAGAGGTATCTGTTTAGGTGACGCCACAAAAAATGTTTCCAAATTTAGTGCAGTAATAGAGTTTCTTTGTGATGCCTTGTCACATGGTATCTCTTACCTGTGGGTCTACTTAGACACACAATTGGTTGTGTCCCAGTTAAATGGGGTTTACCACATTTACGGTCCTACTCTACATCAAAGATTCCTTAGGGTATGCCTCTGTTGGAAGCCATTTTTCTTTTTTATCCTATCTCTACAAGCTGCCTACACAAGTGTTTTGGAACCCTTGATTCTCATCGCAAGTTTTTGAATAAAACAACACTGTCATTTTGCGCATTTGCACACCTACCTTTGTTCTCGTTTTCATGACTGCAAGTGTGAAAACTTTGATTTCGAAGCCACGTCAATGGCATTAAAATCGTCACTGGATTGTTTTGGTCACTCTTGTTTATGTGCTCATTGCATTTCTAATTTAATTATAGCCGCACAGTTGGAAAGACACCAAAATCTTTACTCATTTGGCATTCTTTTGTTGTTAATGTGATTTCATTTTTATAAGATTGTGATGATTTGATAATGAGTGTGATTGAGTCCTTAATACAATGGTGGTTTGATGTTTTATAGTCTTTTCATCGATTTCCTTGGTGCATAGGTTTCATGAAAACATTGACATGATGATTAGATCCTTAATTCAATAGTTTTATATATTATATAAGTTCTATGGTCAATTTCTTATTCGAAACATTATTTTGATTTTGAAAAAACCATGCAAACGCTATGCTTGTGCAAACATTGGGGTCAACTTACCATAGTTTTCGTTAATGGTTTGATTGGTTTTACTTTTAACACATTTCAATAGTGATATGAATCACCATATGCGTCGTCGGTTGTACATTTGTACATGACTATTTTGCATGGGTTTACTGCCTTCCACCACCCCCGCACACTTTGGCATTAATGCCTGCCTCCTATCCCAGATTAAGTCTTTTGGTTTCGGGGAAGTCTGTTAGCTATTCGATCCGGCGTATACCCTGTTCAAACCCTTGACCATTCACCCTACTCACTGTGTGTTCTCTCTTGGCTCCTGTAGGGCGAATTTAAACCCCATGGTGTTCAGAGTCAGTTATTGTTTGATTGCCAGAGAAGACTGCCCCCGTAATTACCCCCAGATACATGTTTTTGCATGAGCGATTCTGGGAAAATGGTTTTGAATCCGATCAAACCCTTGAAAACCCAGAACCAAAATTGGCCCCTTTACCTTCATCGCAAGCGGTTTCCTCGGAAATCAATTTGTTACGAATATATAGCTCATGTTTTAGAGGTCAAGTTTCAGATCTTCTCCGTGGCTGAAAGGTGCGTATTGGGTCTGTGTGCTTTTTCTGAAATGTCTATAAATTCTCCAGGCCTATGCTTCAAAACCCCTCTCACCCGTCCAGCCTCTCACACTCTTGAACCCTTGATCAATCCTTAGAAAATCAAGTAGTCTGTCAGAAGAAGCAAAAGACTACGGGTTCAATTATCTTCAAAATGTCTAAGCAGCAACGGCCTTTGTCAATTCAAAGTTTTCATAATCGAATCATTTTCTTGCTGCCCAAGTATGTATTTCGATATTGATTTTGCTTTATGAATTTGCTTGAATTAATATAATGGATTGGGTTTTGTTTTCAATTACTCCTATTTGTTTTAATAGAGACATAAATGGTTCTGTTACTTCGAATTTCGAGGAATGATTTCGTTTTGATGTGAAATAATATAAAAGATTTCATTTGCAATTAGCATAAATTAGTTCTATTTGCATCAATTCGTTTTCCTAAAAAACTCCATTATAGCTATGACTTGGTAAATGAGATTTTATTATTCTCAGATTAGTATAAGCAATTGATTTGTTTTTTATTCTGTTTGGCTTGTTTTTTTTTGTTTTTTTTTACTGGGGTAATCGGCAACTCGCGGTTCTCATACTCGTGTGACATGGGGTCGATCCCCATCGGCTACCACTATAACCCTAGGTGCAACCACCCAGCCCGCAAGAATGGCTCACGAGTAAATCCCGGTGAGAATCGAACATGAGACTTCATTTTAGAAATTTCCTTCCATTTACATGGCACTTGCCAATCCGTCTACACCCATGCGGGTGTTTGGCTTGCTTTTGAAAAAATTCTGTTCATTTGACTTAGGATAGTCGATTGGGTTTGATTTCGATTAGTTTTGTTTGTTTCTAATAGATTCAAAACAATCCTGTTGACTTTGATTTACTAGGAATGATTCTGTTTCGTTTTGAATAAATATTCTCGTTTGGATTTTGATTACATTCTACCTGTGCAAAAGCTCTATTTGCTAAAAACGTGTAGCTGTGTTGATTGATACGATTTAGCATATCGATTGTGTCGTCTCTAATATAGTCCAATTGATTTCTAATGGTTTGATACAACTCTGTTAGTTTTGAATTGAAAACGATTCTGTCTATTTCAAATTGGTAATAAAAGTTGTTTGACAGATCATACATATCCTGTTATCATTTGATTAATTCAATTACGATTTCATTTGTTTCAAATTGGTATTAAAAAATCTGGTTACTTCTAACATGAACGATTTACTTTGTTTTCAATTAGCAATTAAAGATTTGTTAGATAGTTTGAATATATTTCTGTTCGTTTTGGATTTATTTAAAATAGTTCTGTTTTCAAATTAGACCAGCTACAAAATCGCAAGATTCTGTAGCTAGTCTTAAAATTTAGATTTTTGTTAACTTTATTAATAAAATATCCTCTAAACTTGTCTATTCTTGTCCACTTTCAGGTGCATATGAATTACAATGATCAATTGGGCATGCTGTGGTAGTTTAGGAGATACTTTGGATATAGTTTTGTTTTAGATTGTTAGTTTGAGTCTAAAATAGAGACTTGGGATATTATCCCCAGATTTTTTATAAAACTGCTTTGATAATTCCCACAGGGAGGTTTTACCCTGTGGGAGGTCTTTAAATACTTGTCATTTTTTGTAATGAAACCATCATCATCACTGTTGGGAGAACCAGACTATGGATTTATGATACAAACTGGGATGAAAGTTGATGTCTTGTAACAACTTTAGCTTTCAATATATCAAACTTTTGTTTCAGATTTTATTCATATCAATTTGTAATTAGTCATCGACTACTTTAGCTATCATGATTCATTGCACACTAATGTGATTTGATTTATATGTTGTCCATATCTGATGTCTCTTATTTCTTTTAGTATAGAAATTATTTTGCTTCAATTTAATGAATTACAAGTTTACCTTTTTCGTTAAATGAATCATTTTGTACAGATCTTTGCACACAGATTTATCTAACTGTGACGATTTGTAAATCATAATATTGTTGTCAATTTTATGTCTTGCTTGTTCTGTTATTGATACTCAAAGAGCACTGCTGCTTCCGGTTTACAAGAGGCTTGCAGAGAATCTGGTGCGGGTTTCCTCCCATCGGACAGCTGAACTGGATCCTTTACACAGGACAAATTGGAAAGCGTTATTACAGGTTAGCTTATTAGTGTTATTTAAGTAGTTTAGATAGATATACTAGTTCAGATTCATAGTTAGAATTATTATTTTAATTGTTCAGCTTAGATAGTTTTCATTCCATTCCTTTTTCATAAAATCATAAAAATCAAAAAACAATAGTTTTGCTGTCATAGGATAGTCGCAAATGATTTTTTTTTTAGGTTTTCATTTAAAATCTGTAAATCTGTATATATTGTACATTTGTGATTAAGATTTAATTCTGTTGATAGTTGAATGTTAAATTTTATAGAATTATTATAATATTAGACAGTAAATTGTATATATTTATAGTTCAGATTTGTTTATTAGTTGGTTTTAATAGTTGTTTTTCATTTAGATTAGTTCCTTTAGTTATTTTCCTTTTGTTTTCCTAGGACTTAGATTGGCCAACGAAGCCGCTAAACCCATCAGGGTGGATCATCCCAAACGGCTTGGGTTATTTAAACAACCCCAGACCGGATCCACTCTTCTAGTTGGCGAGCGTTCATTTTCGCCCATCAACAGCCTCTTAGAACGTTGTTTTGATTATACTATACATATCCATGTTCCTAGGAGATTGAATCAAATGGCAGATACTCTAGCTAATCAAGTATTAGATTGGCATATTGCACACACATTAGAAAATCACACACATACACATGTAAATACATTTGTAAATAAATGTAATCCATAAGACATAAAAAGATGTAAATACACATATATATATATCAAAAGTATCAGAGTACATAGGTGGGCGCAAGCACCTCAAAAATATGTCTAGTATACGTCATGGGATTTATGCCCTCAAAAATATAAAAAAAGTGCCCTTGACATGTAAATGGTCCACCCTAAGCTAAGCACGAGGCTTATTGGCCCTGCCATAGTGGACTACAATGTTTTCCAAATATCAAAATAGCTGGACCCAGGTTCGTGGCACCCCAAAAACATGAGGCTGTATAGATGGTGGGAGGTCCTTGATCTCGGCCATAGGCACAGTATGGGTGAGTGCGGTCAGGTTTCACTCAACTCATCTCAAAACTCTCTCAGCCTCTCCGGCTGGAGGTACCCCCGTTGTTGCTGCTGGTCCGACGACCACTATTGTTGCTACCTCTAGTCATGGATGACGCCTTCTCCATGCAAACTTAGCTGGATGCACTAGTCCCACATCTGCACATAACAGATACATATTTGTCAGGTGCTTTGGTACACATAAAAAATTATATATATATAAAATAAACAAAAAATTAAAAACCTTTTAAAAATCAAAACGTACCTAATTCTCCTCGCTTTGCTCTGAGAGGTACAGGCATGTCAGGATCTCTGGAGAAGTTGATCCCAGCATAGGGGTAGTCCTCTATAGCCAGAATATGTCGAGATTGCCAGTTGAAAAAAGTATCATCGAAGACCTCGATGGTCCTCCCTCCCCCCTATCGTGGCAATAATGTTTCCCATCTGCACACTACTGGGAAGGAGGCCACGTGCCCCCATATTGTCTCTCAGGGACTAAGACTGAGTACCCTCTCGAAGAAGAAATAGAAAAGAACAATCTTGAACCTAAAGTTCTTGTTGTTTTTCCAACGACACTCTGTGAGCTGTCTCTTCATGTAGTCTAACATGGTTGTACTCCAATCGAACACTCATGCATTTAAGCATTGTGTTGCACAATGCATATGCGCCTGGGAGGCTTGATGTAAAGCCACGGATCCAATGATCCTCCCAATAAGTAAAACTATCAATTTCAATGATAGGTTGGTGATTTTGTGGATGGGTACCAGTGAACCCACTTTATCTGTTCCTGCCTCGCAATGTTTCCCGATCAATTCGATAATGTCGTGTGGCCTAGGAGGAAAAGAACGAAGGTTGATTGGTTCACCTCTCCTTGAGAGTCTAGTTAGGAAGTAAATTTCCTCAGTCGTTGGAGTCAATGACTGCCCCTCGATCATAAAATCCTCTGCATCTGGGTGCCAGTAATCCACCAAGGAATTCAGTAGCCTGGGTTGTGCCCACATGAGTGGACACCGAAAGAATTTCCACAACCCGCATCGTTTTAATCCGGAGACAGTGTAGGGTCTTCCTCGACCATTGTATCAGTGTCCTCATTCTCTCTCTCTTTACAATGGACATACATTATGCAAAATGACAAGTTCAAAGGAGAGTCAAATGATGCATTTTTAATTTTTTCATATGTTTGAGGATGTATGCAGGTTGTATTGGGGATAGTCATATATGCACATGAGCAGGTTATTCTCTGCCCACGTGCATACGAGAGTTGTGCTTGGACAACTCGTGTACATGCAGGGCCTACCTTTTTAAGGGTGTGCTCCCCTCCAAAAAACAAAAAGAAATGCAAAAAGGAAGATTGGAAACACAGGAGGGACTAGTTTGTACTTACTTGGTCCAATCATAAATTTGTTTCGTCCACTAAGGCTCCCATAATCGACTTCTTTCACAAAGGGGTGTTTTTGTCTTTTTGGTCAATTCTCAATTTGCAATGGTGATAATGAGATGCCAACTTCTATTTATAGACTGTTTTGGCCCTTTTTGTCATTTTTTGACCCCTGTTGTCATTTTTTATGGCTTGAAAATCATGTAATGTGGTTCTTGATTTTCTCATTGGACGTTACAATACACTTTACTTTTGGTTCGGTGAACTTTTTGGGAGTTGGGGCACTTTTCAGGTCCTTTGGTGAAAAGTCTTTTTTCCAACTTTGTTCATTTAAGTTAGGATTTCGCCTCCACTTGTTCCACCTCATTGTATTTTTATCTTTACCATAGGATTGACCCCACCAAATTGCGACACAGAACCGTCATTGCTGCTCTAGAAGTGTCATAATTTAGTGGTAGAGCCTACCCTCACATTGATGCCCTAGGTAGATCCTAGTTGCATTTTGGTGTCCATGTCGTTGCTAATGACTATAGGCTTGGGAGTCCTTTTAGTCTTGTCTTGATTATGAGTTTGATCCTTCACATTGTTATCATTGAAATTTCGTCCGCACATGGTTACAAGAACTCAACATCGTCAAATAGTAATGAAGTCATTCATGGCCCTGAATTAATATCACAGCATTCAAAAAGGTCAAAAACTATACAAGATAGTGAAAAATTGAAGAGCGCTTTACAAAAGTTGGGCGCACGCACACATGCGCAAAACAAGGTCGTTAAAAGCTCACATACGCGCACGATGCATGCCTGTTAGCGCAAAAAGCCGCGCACCTGCTAAACGATGCATTTATGAATGTGGTCGGCCTCCCAACCACTTATGGTTCATCTCCCAAGCTGATTTGACTCCCAAATCCGGGATGGATCCGAATGGTGGGCTGGTCAAAGACCTAATAATGCCCTAAATGGCCTCTTTTCACACTACAAAGCAGTTATACAATAACCCAATGCAATGCTATAAAAAGCCATGAATGCACCTCATTTTCTCAAGGAATTCTAAGTAA
>ML810035.1:122084-136174 GCA_009831015.1 Picea engelmannii
CACATAGGCACTTAGGAGGATAAAATCAATTTCCCTTCTTTGCTTTTTGCCACATGGATGGCTTGTTGTGACTTATAATATAAGGTGGAAATCATTTTTAATCACATTCAACTCACATTGGGACTAGAAGTTGAGTTACAATCGCTTAGTATGCTCTTCTCTCATGCCTTCAAGCGACCTTGAGAATCAGAAAAAGATTGTGAAAAAATTTCACCTCCCTTAACAAAGTTTAAAACCTTTAAGAGACGACAACGACCCTTCTTGGGACCCCTCTTAGTTTTCTTTTTCAAACACATCTTAATATTGTAAAGAGCCCATAGATGCCCACATTCTACAAAGATAGGATAGTATTTGAATCTGTGCTTTCTTAGATCAAAACACTAGGGAAGTATAAAGGTTTGTAACGGGCCCATACATGCCCACATGTTCAATCTAGGATAGTTTCAAGATTTCCTTAGATTACATCACCATAGGGAGTTAAAAGGATAGTAACGGACCCACATGTCCACATGCTAGCTTCCTAGGGATTTTGAATTATGCAAGGTTGTACCAAAGGCACTTAGTTAATTAGGTAATCAAACTCTTGTAAAGGACCAAGCGAAGTCCACATGCAATAAGGTGACATCTAATTCACTAAAAATTGGCACACTTTCACTCACACACAAAAGTCACTTATCAATCACATAGATTCTTCTTGAAACGTGGAGGTCTAAGTAAGTTTCCTCCAAAGGGATTCTGAAAAATACCCCATCTTTTCTTGACAGGACTATCCACTCCCATTTTAAATCAATGAGGTTGGTTTGCACCCCCAACCTCCCAAAACAACTACATCTAAAATCTTTCTAAAAACTCATTAAGTTTTCCTCCACAGGAGGTGCCAAAAGAAATTTTTTAGTCTAGGTAGGATTTCAGGGATAGGCATCCAAATAACTCCCCGTTATCTGGTTCTCACATTGTCAAAACATAGAGGTTGTCAAATAGGGAACTGAAAAATCCTCCAAGTCAAGTGTTCCAATCACTATAAGGAAGGGAGATACCCATGAAGGGTTGAAGGCTGAGGTCTGGTTGTTCTGTGCATCCCCCCTTGAGGCACCCACCTCTTGGACGGGATCCAGCCCGTGACCCATTTCTTAGGCCGAAAATCTAAATGCCGCACTTTGACCGAGGTACCTAGTGACCAACTTTAGGACATCTACCCAAGTGGCAATTGTGGGCTGCAATTGCACCTTGATTGGATTTTTTGTGGCTATTGGGAAATATATCCAGCTCTTTCGAGATATGCCCCCTCTAGCCCTCATTATAACCAATTGTTTCATCCTTCACTAGTTTCTCTTCCAGTGACTTTAGACCCCACTGTTGAGTACTATTGGAAGGTCCAGTACTATTTGAGAGGAAGGACATTATGTCTTCTAGGACATGAGCATTTTCTTTCTTTTGGTTCCCCCACACGGACAAAAACCACTTACCCACATATATGCTTCTTTATCGTTTTATGTATGATGCACATGTGATTATAGTTTGATTTGGATATATATATTGTGTGAACATTCAATGCAAAGGCTCTTGTTTCTATATTTTCTCTCACCACTTTTTTGCACACATTCACATAGTTAGTCTGACATCATAGGGGAACCACAGAACACCCATCGTTCACGACGCTTGCTAAAACTCCCTCCTATCTTAGGAGGAGTAACTGGTCATGCCTGCTCATCGACACCTCCTTCACACACTCCTGTGAGTGCTACTATCTTAGGATCAACTTTTCTTGGTTCTACATTACTTGGGTCTCCTTCCCAAGGTCATTTGTTCACTCGCTCTCCTTTACACGGAAGCGAGAGACTTACTTCCTCTCAAGGAGGGAGCACCAACCCACCTAGTCCCCATCAAGGGTCAGGTTCACAACACACTATGGCCGGAGCTAACCCTACCCCCCCACTACAGATGCCATATTTGGCCTCTCTCAACATACCGGATCTTACCAAACTCACCAATGATCCTATATTGCATGATGCCACATGGCCTGCAATGCCAACAAAACTCCCTTCATACATACCAAAGTTTGAAGGAAAGGCAAGCGATGATCCTGCCAACCATGTCATGACCTTTCATCTTTGGTGCTCTTCCAATAGCATTATGGATGATTCCATCAGACTGTGACTATTTCAACGCACACTCACTGGCCCATCGACCAAATGGTATATCGAAGAAAAATCAGGGTCCCACGGGACCTTTGAGTCATTGGCCAAAGCATTCTTGACCTTTTTCCAATTACCCATCTGCCATGACAATGGTCTAGAACTACTGTCTAACTTAAAACAAACCTCAGCCACACACATCACTGACCATATTCACAAATGGCGTAGGCGACGTAGTTTGTGTAAAGCGGAAACCACTAAGCAACAATGTCTCGACTAGTTTCTTAGATCACTTGTCTCTCTCCTTGGAAAGGATGTAGCTTCCACCTTCCCTCAATCTGAAGAGGAGGCCATCAGTAAGGCCCAACAGTATGACCTCATTTATGCACAGTCAGGGTACTTATACATGGTACTTCCTGATCTTCCAAAACCTGTGCCATTTGGCCAAGACAAACCAGGGATGTCTCACTCAGCAGACAGACTAATAGGTGCCAACACACACCATGGCCCACAACCCCAACCACCACCAATGTATGGAACACCTCAATACCCACCGACATATGGGGGCACTCCTTATTACCCCCCACCCCCTTATCAACAACCATACCCTGTTGCTATACCTCCACCCATCAGTGGACCACCACCGGCACCTCCCATACATCCACCTATCCCCACAAATAGTGGTACTCCCTCAACATCAGCTTATAGTACTAGTGAAAGAACTACACCTTCCTATGTACCTTACGGATCGGTACCACCACAAAATCCATACTTCCCATTTCCTAGTCCTCCACAACCCATGTCTCCCCCACATCCACATGCGGGGGTAAATTTTGTTCAACCTTCTGCTGCTCAACAATACCAAAGTTTTGAATAGTTGAATACAGCCAACCCAACTCATCCATCGAACAATGCCAAGAAGAAAGGACAGAACGGGAATAAAAACAACCCAGGTTAGGGCGGGAATCAACCCCCAGAACACCAACCACCTGGGGGCAACCAGAACCAAGGGAACCAAAACCCCCAAGGGGGCAATAATAACAAACGCCAAGGGTGAAATAATGTTAAAACTATATTCCCTTGTGCCCTTTGTGGTGAGTTTGGTCATTACACTCAACATTGCCCCCAGATCGCTGATTTCAAATGGTTGAAAGACTCTGGTAGTTTTCCCCATTCTCCTGCACAAACCGCTCCTCAGCAGGCACCACAACAATACGTGCAAAAACCCCCTCCCGCCGTGCTGCAAAATCCTATTCCACATCAAGGTGTGATAAACACCCAACAGGACACACAGCATCCCCCACCTCAGGTGGGACAATACCACAACCCCAACAATCCAGCAGAGCATACAATTCTCCTCACCAGTGAGGAAGAAATACTTCTGCAAACCCATAATCGTCAGTATCATATCCCCGTTGAGTCTGTTCCCATATCTCCAGAGACAAACCCTACACCGAAGGGACCCCCATTGGTGATCCCTCGCCCTTTCGCCAAACCACCACTACACATCCCTCGCATCCCCTTGCGTAGGAATGTCCACAACCCATAGGCTAGGGCAGCTCATAACTATAGCTTGGTAGATGACTTAGCGCAATCTCCGGCTGCCATGTCAGTCTTGGAAGTCCTCCAGACTTGTCCTAAGCAGCGAAAATCACTACTTTCCACCTTGGGGGAAGTCGACCCTGCAGATACTCGACCCATCACCTTTAATATTGACAGTGGAGAACCTCGTCTTCCCGCCTTGATCGCTTTTCAAATACCAGTAAAAATATAGAACATCACAGTTCATCGATGTATCATCGATGAAGGTGCATCTACATGCATTATGTCCAAAATAGTATGGCAGAAAATTGGTTCCCCAGAGCTCATACCCTCTTCCATCACATTATGAGCTTATGACGGATGACCATCGTCTCCTGAAGGGATCTTCCAAAATGTCCCCGTTGAACTCGAGGGAAAAACTATTCTCATTGACATAGAAGTTATCGATTCTCCGCTCGATTACAATATCTTATTCAGTCGTAGCTACATGTACGCTATGAAGGCAGTGGCATCTTTCATCTTTCAGACAATGATGTTCCCTCACAATGGGAAGATCGTTACCATTGACCAAGTCTCACATTATGAGCCTAATCCATCTTCCAACCTCGATAACATTCTTCCTCTCATCCACACCAACCAAGATGCATATCCACTCATCGAGATGGGTCCTGGGATTTTCAAAGATCAATCCTTGTTAGGAACGTACCACAGAGCACCACCAATCCTTCATCCTACTAATCAGGTATGTGTCGTATCATCTAACGAAACTCACACAGAGGATGCTCTTCCTCCTCAGGAGGCTTCAGTCATTCCTGATGTCCTAATAGTCGCAGAACCACTCCCGCCGGAGCCTCCTGCACATTCGTCGACCTCAACCGTCCACGAATCCACATCCCCTCAAGGGCATAATCCCATGTGGGAGACAATCCCCCAACCCCTCACCCAAATTCCCTTCTTTTACCCTCCACCAGGTATCGAAGCTTTTCAGGTAGCCGCAATGCTCACACTACCGAATATGGTGTTAGCAATCCCAGTTTGGTATTTACAGCCACCAGAGATGGTCCCTCGACCATCCCTTCCCCCACAAGAAGGACTTCCCATGACAATCCCCATCCTTACCCCCACCGCCCCCCTACTCTCTACCCCCCCTGCTACAGCCGGGGGCAGGAGAAAGAAGAAAGAGCCCACCGCTCCACTTCCTCCACGCATCCCACCACCTTGCGCACTATGTGAGAAAGAGGGCCACCAAACCAACAATTGTCCATCACTACCTAAATTATGGAATTTGATCCCTCTCAATCAAACTCCCACAACACCCGCCACTACTGCTAGTCCCACCAACCCTTCCAGTAGTAAAGGGTTGAGAACCAAATACGCTTGTGCTATCTATTCGGAGTATGGACATTACACCCATCATTTCCCAGCACTGCCACGCTTTCGACAGACATTGGCCGCTGTGCGTCAGAACTTCCAGAACAACCCACACCCTGCTACGTCCTCTTCAACAAATAGTACTGACATTCATTATGTCACCACTTCCGTCAATGAACGTATGAGATGCCCTTGCTCTCTCTGCGATTCATTAGCTCATTTTACATACCAGTGTCCTATGATCCTTGAATACAGGCAACATCAATTGGCCCTGCTTCACCGACCCGCAGAGGCAATAATTGACATTACCTCATCACTGGAGGATCTTCATGTCATTTCTCCTGAGCCCGAGGCTCTCCCAACACCTCCATGGTTCTTATATGATGTCTCTGAGGATTTACCCCACAACCCCCCCAATTCTCCTACTCATTCCCACTCTCCACCCAACCACCATGGGTACCCCTCAGTACTTCACCATATGGTTTATGTCGAGCAAACCCTCCCCATCTCCTAGCATAGTTCCCCCTGCTTATTCATCAGGGGGCAACCACATTGTCACCAAGATCACTCCTCATGACCCCTTGTATTCCTAACATTTCCAATGCGATGAGGAAATAATCGAAGAGCTAAACCGCCCAGACTCTCCCTGGCATGCGCTACATCACCACACACTCTTCTCTCCATAGGAATCCCCCATGCCTCCTAACCAAAACCCCATTTACACAATCGAGACCAAAGATTTTATCCCATCCGGGCCTATCGATTGGCTTAACAATCCCATTCCTACCCCTGATGAGTTTGAAGAAGGCAACATGGAAAACATTTCCCCCACCATCAAAATCGACATTTCCATTAAAAATGGCATCATCGAAGAAATCATTATTGGAGCCGCTTGCACTCCTCAGGAAATCACCGCATATAAATCCCTCTTCCAGGAATATAGGGATATTTTTGCCTGGTCATACATGAAAATGCCTGGACTTGATCCCTCTATTGTTGAACATCGCATCAACACCTAGCCCGACATCACACCAGTTCGCCAAAAACAGCGCCCACTACACCCATCCATAGCCGCGGCTATCAAAGATGAAATTAACAAATTACGTGCGGCCGGGTTTATTTACCCCATCGCTTACACTTCATGGGTTTCCAACCCTGTACCCATCGACAAAAAATAGGGCACTATCCACGTTTGCACAGACTTTCACGATCTCAATAACGCATGTCCAAAAGACAACTTTCCAACGCCTTTCATCGATCAGATTATCGACGATTGCATCGGCCACGAGGCTCTCTCCTTTATGGATGGATTCTCTGGCTATAACCAAATCCAAATCCACCCAGCCGATTAGTATAAAACCACATTCAGTACCCCATGGGGTACCTTTGCATATCGTGTCATGCCTTTCGGCTTAAAAAATGTTGGTGCAACTTTCTAGTGGGTGATGACATACATCTTCCACGATCTGGCTAAAATCATCCTCGCCTACTTGGATGACCTCACAGCTCAATCCAAGAAACGCACCTAGCATCTCGATGATTTACGAATCATCTTTCAACGGTCTTGTCAGTACAATATCCGCTTGAATCCTCTCAAGTGTGTGTTCTGTGTCACCGCCGGGCACCTCCTCGGTTTTATTGTTTCCCAAAGCTATATTACAGTGGACCCCCTCAAAGTCCAAGCTATCATCGAAATTCCCCCTCCCCGGAATTTACGACAACTTCAGAGTCTTCAGGGCAAAGCTAACTTTCTTAGACGCTTTGTCCCCGATTACACCATACGCACACATGGTTTCCTTCACTTACTACATCACGACATCCCCTTTCACTGGGACGACTATGCCCAACAGTCATTTGACGATCTTAAAGCAGCACTATCAAATGCACCTTTAATTAGTGCACCTGACTACAATCACGACTACATCCTCTACGTATCAACATCAGCTGTATCAGTAGCCGGCATCCTCGTCCAGCTCGGAGATGACAATCATGAACATGTCATTTATTACGTTAGTAAGAACCTCTCAGGGCCACCCTTGAAGTATAAACACGAAGAGAAACTTGCTCTTGCAGTTGTCCTCGCAGTCCAGAAATTGCGCCATTACATTCTGCTTCGCACCACCAAGGTCATCGCAGATTCCAACCCTATGCAGTACTTGCTCAGTCGAAGACAATTCAATGGAAAATTCACTCGATGGATCATTATCCTTCAGGAATACAACCTCGAGTTCTCAACACCTAAGAGTAAGAAGGCCCTTGTTCTCACCGAACTTGTCACAGCCCTTCCCTCTGACACCACCAATGCCCCCGTCAATACCGACTTTCCCGATGAACATCTCTTTTACATTACTTCATATGATCCTTGGTACGGCGACCTTCTCATCTACCTATGAACTCAAAAGTTCGGTAACCACCTTTCACGGGATGATCGTCGATGTATTCGCCATCAGGCTCCCCGCTACCTTCTCATTGGAGACATCCTATACCGACGGGGCGTCGACACCATTCTTCGTCGATGCCTGACTATTGACGAGGCCGATCGAGTATTAAATGACTGTCACAACGGCGCCTGTGGGGGCCATATTTCAGGTATATCCACTACTCAAAATATTATCCGAGCCGATTACTTTTGGCCTACCTTGTTTCATGATTACGTTCACACCGTGAAACACTGTGAGCAATGTCAGCTCTACGCCAACAAAGCCCGAGCTCCCCCCGCTCTTCTTCACCCTATTATTACTGCCGAACCTTTTTGTAAATGGGGCATCGACTTTATGACTTGTAATCCCCCCTCCAGCAATGGCCACAAATACATAGTGGTTGTCATTGATTACTTCACCAAATGGGCCGAAGCTATGCCCACTTTCAACAACACCGCTGACACTGCAGCGCATTTTTTCTTTAACCATGTCATACCCTGCTTTGGAGTACCCCTCCAACTCATTTTAGACCATGGGAAACACTTTGAGAATGAGATCTTCGTCTAACTCTCATCTCGGTTAGGCTTCTCTCACGAGTTTGCCTCACCATATTACCCTCAGTCAAACGGACAGGTCGAGGCAGTTAACAAAGTCCTCAAGACCATGTTACAGTGCATGGTTAACAAACATAAAACCAATTGGCATCATATGTTATTTTCTGTGCTATGGGCTTATTGAACGGTGGTGAAAACCGATACTGGTTTCACACCATTCCATTTAGTCCATGGGGTCAAGGCAACTCTTCCCATCGCGTGCGGAATTCTCACCTTACGCACCACAATTGAGCTATTACCTGACACTGCTCCAATGGAGCAACGCTTGCTGAACTTGGAGTCTTTGGATGAAGATCGTCGATCTTCCTTACAGAACAACGAGGCAACTAAAAAATGATCCAAGGCTACCTTTGATTTCCATGTCAACCTTCGATCATTTCGCGAAGGCGACCTCGTCCTGGCTTATGATATCGCTCATGATACCTTTGGCCACGGAAAATTTGAGTCACTTTGGCATGGCCCTTACATTATCCAACATTGCCTCACCAAAGGCACATACATCCTGGCGTCCCCTGAAGGCCTCTCTCTCAAGGAACCCATCAATAGGTTATATCTCAAGAAATTTTATGCTTAAACAATAGTCATTCTACTTTAGGTTATTTCTTTTTCTAGCGTTTTTAATCTTTTTTTTCATACCCTCTCATCTAAACTATCCTTTGTGCTATTGAAAGATGCTTCCTCCACCAGCCTACCACATTGGTTACGCCAACGGCGCCAGCTGTTGGACACAAAATCTCGCTTCGGCCACTTGGGCTCTCTACACCCCCTCACATGAAATGCTACATTCAAGCGGCATATGTTTGGGGCCAGCAACCAACAACCACGTTGAATACACTACTGTCATTGGCCTCTTGGTCGACACTTAGCGTCATCATATTCGTCACCTTAGCGTCTTCCTCGACTCTCAACTAGTCGTTCTCCAGCTCAACAATGTGTACCGTGTACATGATCCGTGCCTCTTTCGCAAATACCTGCAGGTTAGGTTGTTATCTCGACATTTTGATTCCATTACATTTACACATATTCCAAGACAATTGAATCAAATAACAGATCACATAGATAACATGGTGTTAGATTGGCATATATCACATCAAGCTACACATACATAAACATATCACAAAGAACCTGTCACAGCATATATATAGAATGAACGTACTCAACAAAAACATGAGCAAAAAACATGTAGACAACATCAAGATCTCAAAAAGGTATACTCATGTATATATATAAAGGCCCATCAGGCCATCTAAATGTTTCTATACAAAAATACATGTATCCGCAGGCCAATGCAACACCTCAGTACAAAAAATGGGCTCACCAGCCTATATACAACAAAAACAAAGATATACATCATGCACCACTCATGGTGCCTCTATCGCGCTGCAACCTGCTCCTCCCTCAGGCGGTGGCGACCCACCACCACCTGCCCCAGGCTGTGGTGGTCCACCTACAGGACCCTCCTGCCCCGACGACAGACGTCCACTAGTCATAGTAGCAAGCACTGCTGCTCGTTGCACTATGGCCCGCCATGGTGGCGGTACCCCCACACACTGCTCTAGGAAACTCTCATCCTGGATGCGCGTCCACATGCCCTCCGACAGGTCCTGCAACACCGTCTCCAGACGATGGCGTATATCATCGTAATCCACTCCGGCCATCGCCGGAGGAGCGTGTGATGGCCCCGCACTAGGGTCATCGAACCGATGCCTCCTCGCTGCCCTCTCAGGCTTAGCTGGTCGCCCCGCGGCATCCTCCTGCCGAAGTCTCTCTCCATGCGGTAGTCTCTCCGACTCTCGACGAGTCGGTGCTCTCTGCATCTCCACCTCGCGCCCGCGAGGTGCCACATCTGCACATGCAAAAAACAACAACAAAAGATAGTATCAACATCTATATCATATACATATGGATTGATATCTCAAAAAACAACATAAACCAAAAAACATGCACACCAGATACTAAACATACCTCGATGGTGAAACACCTCCCCTGGAGGTAGCACCATGTCTGGGTCACCCCAGAAGTCCACCCCAACATAGGGGTACCACAGTATCACCTGCGGCATCTGCCACCACACCTGTGTCGCCTCTGTTGAAAATAAGTGGCCACCTTCGCCACCATCGTGACGAAGTAAAACTGTAGACCACCACCTCAACCGCGGCTCTCATGCCCCCGACATCTCCAGTAAGATCCTCAGGCGCAACATCGACACCCTCTCTAAGAACCACACCACTAGGATGGACCCAAATGCAAACTCCCCCCCACCTGTGGACCGACAATGGTCCAACTGTGCTACCATCCATGCATGCAGCATCAGCCCCCAAGCAAACTGCTTGTCGGCCACCACTCTCTCCAGCACCAACAACTAGCCACCACTAATCCAATGGGTCGCCAGCGACCCATATATCTGAACAATCATTGCTGCTATACAATGATGTGCCAGGGAGTCTATCGCACCGATACTCACCACAGTCCCAGACATAAAGTCCCGACCTGAGTAGTATCTCTAGCCAATATCGACCAACAAAATGGTCCTGGGCAACACCGGCTCCACCGGTAGGGGCATTCCCCGAAAGGGGAGCCCAGTCAAAAAATATATATCCTCCACCGCAGTGAAGGGGATTAGCTCTCCTCGTACGAGGAAGCAGTGCAGCTCCGGAATCCACATCTGGATCAGGAACTGCAACAAATACTCTTGTGCCTGTATCAATGGGCACTCAAAGAACTTTAGCAACCCACAGGTTGCTAAAGTCGCACGCACATCGGGCCCCTCAATGGCCACGGCGTCTCACAACTGGGCCCAGTCTCACTCTCGCCACCGCATTGGCATCGTCACCCCTGTCCACCTACATACAACAACACAGAGCCCTATATAAGCTCATGCAACCTTCAACAATATCAACAAAACTCATTTTTTACACTTCAACCTTTCCTCCTAGGCGCAGTTTTTGTTACCCACAGGCACGCACACATGCGCGCCTGTTCATTACATAGGCGCGCACACATGCGTTCCTGTTCATTACATAGGTGCGCATCAGTGCGCACCTGTTTGCTTCACAGGCACGCCCCTATGCACTCCTGTTCACCATACAGACGCGCACATGTGCACGTCTGTCAAACACACAGGCACACACTAGTGCGCCCCTGTTCAACTCACAGGCGCGCCCTTCGGGCGTGCCTTAAATTCTTCCTACCATGCACCCATGTGCGGATATTCGGTGTATAGGCACGCACGTATGCGCGCCTATCACCAAATCTCCCACGCATGTGGGGCCCACACCCCCTAAATACCCCTGTACGGTCCTCCGTACACACCCTGCCCAAAAATTGAAAACCTATTTCTATGCAGGATGATCAGACCACTAACCTGATACTCGCAAATCGTTGATCGGGTGCCTCATCCTCCCCGAATCTCCCAATCTCCTCTGAAAACTGCTCATCTAGTCACTATTGCAGCAGGTACAAATGAGGTGGCAATGTGGGCCCTACAGCTATATATAGGCCTTTTTCCAAACTTCCACTCACCATTCCGGGAGCTCACAGTGTCCGTTTTTCAATCCATCTTCAGCCACGAGATCAACATCCCGTCACCTACATCACAGCAGTCCCTGGGTCACTTTTCATCCTGAGCCCCCGGGACACCCTTTTTTCATCTCATGGTCAGGTATGCATGCACATCGTCACACTTGTCCAATACATGCTCACATCTTTGATTCTCTTCAGATATTGTTCACTTTGGGTATTTTTTTTTTCATGTGTGCAGGTACTTGATCATCATCCATCGACACAACCCCTTCAGGTATATACTCAGCACTGGCATGTAGTCTTTCCCGCTGTATCACACTTACATTTCTAGTCACACCCTCTGATATTGGCCTCTAGGGTCCCCATTCCCGGCTCTGCAGTACCCACACCTCCATTTGCATCTTTGGTATTGTTACCTGGTAGCATTATTACCCACATGAGTTGTCCCATTCATAGCAACTTTTGCCACTTTTTGACACTCATGTTGTTTTTTATTACCCTTTAGGGATGGGAGTCCCGATAGTCTTTCATCATGTCGTGAATCAACCATATACTCCCTCTCCTCATTTTTCTAGCTTTCCCACACAGACTCCCATATTATCTCTTTACAGGTCTATTTTTTTACCTGCACCTCCGCAGTATCATGAACCCTTCATTTCATCCACAATCAGTTTTCCCATCTGCGAAACTACCTTCATTTCACCTACCTCATACAGAAACTCACCAATGGGGCCCCCACCCTTCATCAGTCTTCCAAGCACATTATGCCCTACATGGGTCACTCATATCACACTGGGGCACCCATTTCTGTATTTGTACATTTCTCCTCAATTATTCGTTATTTATTGTACAAATGCCTTTATTTCCAGTCATTACATTCTCTTTTTTGTCGTCACCTTTGGCGACTTGCTTCCTTCATTTTGGCCAAAATCAATCCATGTCACCCTTGGTTGGAGCATTACTTATCATCTACCCTTGTCGGCATTGTCCATATCTTCAGAGTACCCCACAGGTCACTTACCTCTACCCTCTGAATTTGTTCACCTTGTCCTGCCTCTCGCACAACTTATCACCGGTCTTGTCGTCCCCCTGACACTCGACCTCGTTACACGGTTGCGGCCACTTTTTATCTCATACATCCTCCAACCAAGGGCAGTCTTGAGTCTTCCCACTTCTTGACTTTGTCCATTTACCTCTGCCACTTCCTCACCTCAGTAGATTTCATGAAGCCCTTTGCTTTTGGACGTCGCATCCCCTTTTGTCGACATCAACTCCATTTTTCCGGAAGGGCAACAATATCTTGATTCTCATTCTCTACTCAATGAGAGATCTCGGACAACACAAGGTGAAATACCATTGCTCCCTGTTGTCGTTGACCCCTGTAACATTCGATGCCAACAATTTCTCATGTTACGGTGGGTCTTACTTTGTGACTATTGCAGTTAGTTCTTTTATTTGCCGAAGACCTCTGAAAGTGGTAGGGCGATCAATGCCCACATCATCGCATGATACTTCTTACTGCGATCAATGCCTACTATTCAGAGCATGTTCATTTACCGCATTATCTTCTGCCTCTATCATGACCACCCCCGAGGGCGCTGCAGTTGTCTACACCAACACTTCAGTCATTTTTTTTCCAGAGTTACATGACATGAGCATGGGGTATGCCCGCCTCGTTTGTACACAGTTTTCTATTTTATCCACCTCATGGAAGATCGGGTCCTACTGGTTCCTCTTTTCTCCAACGGATCGCTTTGAACGATCCCACTATTGCTCTATCTTACAACAACATTCTCAGTAGAAGAAACATTGATGGATTTCGACTATACGTATGCTCCTAACCTCATCCATCAGGGGGCATTTTTTATCACTGAAATTTCATCCGCACATGGTTACAAGAACTCAGCATCGTCAAATAGTAATGAAGTCATTCATGGCCCTGAATTTATATCACAACATTCAAAAAGGTCAAAAACTATACAAGATAGTGAAAAATTGAAGAGCGCTTTACAGAAGTTGGGCGCACACGCACATGCGCGGAACAGAGTCGTCAAAAGCACACATACACACACGATGCACGCCTGTTAGCGCAAAAAGCCGCGCATATGCTAAACGACGCATTTATGAATGTGGTCGGCCTCTCAACCACTTATGGTTCAGCTCCCAAGCTGATTTGACTCCTAAATCCGGGCTGGATCCGAATGGTGGGCTGGTCAAAGACCTAATAATGCCCTAAATGGCCTCTTTTCACACTACAAAGCAGTTATACAATAACCCAATGCAATGCTATAAAAATACATGAAGGTACCTCATTTTCTCAAGGAATTCTAAGTAATGTTATGCTGCCTATATTGTTTTAAGGACTCCATCCTTGACAAGAGCACATTGGCACCATTTCATTGAGCAATCCACCTCTCCATTGAGTGGATTTGAAAAGAGTTCTTTCATCACCATTTTCATTTTCTTTGTTTGTAAGAAGAGCTACT
>ML810035.1:136224-147624 GCA_009831015.1 Picea engelmannii
TTGATTTTAGTTTTTATTAGTTTAATTCTTGCTTATAGTTTTGTTTTTCTTTCTCTAACTCTTTCCTCTACAGCTGTCCTGCTCAGCAGACCCAACTGAGCTTGCAAGCACCTCTTATTTGCTCACCAAGGTGACGAAAGAGGTGCAACAAATATGTCTAATATATTATCACTCTTGGCCTCACCCCCGAGACTCCAAAAAAACAAACGAGTCTTCTTTTAAGCCCTTTTCAGACCCTTTAAACATGTAAGGTAGCTAGAGAGGTAGTGGGGGGGCTCAGAGGGCCCATAGTGATAATAGTGGAGGTCATTCAATGTAAGGTGGACTAGGTCCACTATATTATTAAATAAGGCCCACTATGGTAGTTAGATATAATAAATGAGTAATTAGATATAATAAATGTAAGAGGACTTCTTAGAAGGTTCTACTTCTAGAAGATTCCTCCTCTAGAATGTTCTTAGGTGATGGTATAACTATATAAAGGGGTTCAAACAATGTAATGAGATATGAAGAGAATTATTGTATTTGGAGTGGTATCTCAATAGGAGGATTCCCCCTCAAAGAGGCAAGTGAACAGGAGAGGATCCCTTCCATAATAGGATCCATTGTATGGTGTTGCCCTACCTCAAGGGTTTCTATAATAAAGTTGTGGTTTTCTATATGGTTTCATATATCTTCTATGGTGATTGTATTCAGATATATTTGGATCTATTGTGATATTTTTTATTCAGGTATTTGGTTCTTAACAAGTGGTATCGAAGCACTTTCCTTGGCAGACATTGTGGGCAAATATTTTTTATTTTTGCAGATTTGTTTTTCGGAGAAGAAAAAGACGGCCACGACATTCTAGAAATTTTCAGTATATTTCTGTGGAAAATTTGCAGAAACAAGTTGTGGATCTGAGTTCCTCTCATAAAAACACCCAAGTTGAAAAAAAAAAATCGTCTGAAACAGAGTTCGGGAAGTCGAGATATTGAAGTTTTAAAATCTGCAATTTTTCAGGGTTTTTTCCGTGGATGGCAGCACCATTTTTTTTATTTCTGTAGCATATGGAGGCCGAATTTGTCCAATTAAATTAAATATCTAAGTTCCTCTCACAATTTCACCCTATTGCAAAAAAAACATCATCCGAATCGGAGTCTGGAAAGTGAAGTTATGAGCATTTTAAATTCAGCAGTTGTTCAGGGTTTTTCCGAAAAACGCCGTAATTTTCTGTAGTAACTTATTGTTCTATTTTTTTCAGTTTTTTCATGACGAATATGGGACCAAAGAGTTCATAGGGTGATTACATGACTATTTTCTCTCAAACCCTCAAGGGAATTCTTGAAGCATTCAAATCCAAATTGTATGACACATTGGATGCTAGATTGCATGACCTTGCAAATGACCTCAATGATAGTTTCCATAGTATTCGAGATTCATTGGATACCATGCAACAAATATTTATTATGGTGGACATAAGAGATGAATATAATCAAGAAATATATTCTTGGTATGGTTTTGAGGCCGATTGTGATGATTGGTATATGGATAGTTGTCATTTCTGGGATGACAACCATTTTCATATTTTATTTGATGACTCTAATCCACTTTCTATAGACGGCATCAATTTGATAAATCGAGAGCCAATGATTATTAATAGTGTCCATATTGCATATTCTATAGTAGTATTATTTCTTCCAGATTCTGCTACGACCCTTTTCCACTATGTGGATGGATATTCTTATTTGGATCCACAAGATAGGTGCCAGTCTTTGGAGCATCATTTTGAGTTGGTTATTGGGTTCCAAAATCTTCCACAGGGAGTTCACATGAGCACTTGGACATGGGGCCCGAGATTACAATGGTGGTTGGACTAATTCAGCATGGTGGCTTTCCTTTCTGCATGGGACCTTGGTTCTCCAGTCTTCTTCAGCATTATGGTCCACAATTATCCAGGGGACCCTGATATATGGTTGTACATCAAGCGTTGAGGACAACGATTTTATGAGGATGGAATGTAAGGTAGCTAAAGAGGTAGTGGGAGGGCCTAGAGGGCCCATAGTGATAATAGTGGAGGTCATTCAATGTAAGGTGGACTAGGTCCACTATATTATTAAATAAGGCCCACTATGATAGTTAGATATAATAAATGGGTAATTAGATATAATAAATGTAAGAGGACTTCTTAGAAGGTTCTACTTCTAGAATATTCCTCCTCTAGAATTTTCTTAGGTTATGGCAACACTATATAAAGGGGTTCAAACAATGTAATGAGATATGAAGAGAATTATTATATTTGGAGCGGTAGCTAAATAGGAGGATTCCCCCTCGAAGAGGCAAGTGAACAAGAGATGATCCCTTCCATAATAGGATCCATTGTATGGTGTTGCCCTACCTCAAGGGTTTCTATAATAAAGTTGTGGCTTTCTATATGGTTTCATATATATTTTGTGGTGATTGTATTCATATATCTTTGGATCTATTTTGATATTTTGTATTCAGGTATTTGGTTCTTAACAAGTGGTATCAGAGCACTTTCCTTGGAAGACATTGTGGGCAAATATTTTTTATGGTTTATGGTTTATGGTTTATTCTTGGTATTATTGAATTGTATTTGCAGATCTGGTATAGGTACTTAACAATTGGTATCAGAGCACTTTCCTTGGCCAAAGAAGGGAATATTTGTTTTCTCTTTTTGTAGAATTTTGTCTAGGGAAGAAAAAGAGGGTGGCGCACTTCAGGTTCAGATATGAAGCTTTACGAGCTGAATTTTGATAAAAAAATTGGGTATTTGAATTCCTCTTGGAAAAATACCCAATTTCAAAAAACAAATTAGCTGAAATGGAGTTCGGGAAGTAAAGTTATGACCATTTTAAATTCAACAATTTTTCAGGTTTTTTCGAAAAAAACAGCGATTTTTTGTCGTAACTTATTGTTTTTTTGGGGGGGGGGGTTTCATAGCAAGATGTATTTTACAGGGAAATGTGATGGCCCTAGTATTGAATCATTCATTAAAGAAATAAAGTCAACATGGGAAGAGAATTGGCCCCATTGGGTAGATCTCCAATTGCAAGGTAATGCTGCCATTTGGTGGAAATCGCTTGATTATAAGGAGATGATGACACTCTTCAATGGAGAATTTGAAAAAATATTGTTAGACAAGTGGTCTCATGGAGAAAATAAGGATAAAGAGAGAACTGAGAGTTTATTTTCATGTGAAAAATCTATATTACAGGTTCATGGTTGTATTCATAAAGAAAATATCATTGTTTCTATTAACCCTAGTTGCATGCATAATTTTATCAATGCTCAGTTGGTTAATAGATTGCAAGTTCCAATAAAGAATATTCAAAGCACAAAGGTTGAGGGTGAAAATGTTCAAATTTTTAAAGATTTGAAGATTACCATGGATAAATATGTGTTTCATTCAGATTTTTATGCTATGGATATGGATGAAGTGGATATTGTTTTGGGATATCCTTGGAAAGAATCAGTGGGTGCCATTAATATTAATGTGCAAAAGAAGTTTTTAAAGTTGTAGTACAAGAAAAAGAAAATCACATTGCAGGATGTGTCTCTTAGTAATAAAGATGGACCCATGGAAGCTAGCAAAGAAGTTATTTCTCAGTCTGAAGTTGAATCAGAGGCGGAGTCTACAGAAGGAGATGAAGAAAAACTAAAAGAAGGACATAATCAGGAAGCTAAGGAGGTCATTGACTCAAAGGCACAAAGTGTTTCAGATTTGAAGAAAAAAGAACAAATTCCTACAGTTGTTGTATATCGCCATCCACATCATATAGAGACACAAAAGTCATCAAGGCAAGGGCATGTGCATCAACACATTTATGCACCAGCAGGGCACCAGAAAGGAAACTGATCAAGAGGTGCATGGAGGACTATCGACACTATGGGAAGAGCTCAAGCTACAAAAACAATCTCGTGGAAACCCCGACATGATGCAGAGAAAGATAAGGGTGGAAAGGTAGCAGATATACATCATGTTCGACTTCCATTGGGACATATGGATGGTCGTAGTTGGTACCAATTGGCTACATTTCTTAGCTGGTCATATTGTATGGTTTCTTCTCATGTTTCGAGGATGAAACATGTGAATGGAGATGGAATGTAGTATACCTAGGGATGTAATATGGGGTACCTAGGGAGGTACCCAATGGGAATGTAGTTATGTGTTATTAGTGGAAGTCATTTAATATATGGGAATGTGGTCATTCAATGTAAGGTGGACTAGGTCCACTATATTAATAAAGGCCCACTATGGTAGTTAGATGTAATAAATGTGAGAAGACTCTCTAGAAGGTTTCTAGGAGATAGGGAGAGCTATATAAAAAAGGTGTAGGGAATGTAATGAAACATAGTGAAGAATATTGTAATTGTACAAGCAAGGATTGCTTGAGGAATTTTATCCTTCCATAAGGATTAATATATGGTGTTACCCTACCGCAAGGGTTTTCTCTACTTCTTGTGTTCATGTTATGGTGAATGGTTTATGGTTTATTCTTGGTATTATTGAATTATATTTGCAGATCTGGTATAGGTACTTAACAAAACATGAAAAGATTGTCGAGTGATCTTGTTGTCCTTCACGCTCGCCAAACTAAAATTTGAAGGCACGTCTGTCTGGTCGTAGTTTACCCCTTTTCTGGTCTAGATGGTCAATTGTACGAACAAAGGTATAATCTAGGAATTTCAGTTTTCTAGAAGAGTATTCTCAGGTTTAAGTTTAACTCTTTTTCGGGCCTGAGGGACTAAATTTATGAAAAAGGAACTCCCACGAAGTCCATAGTTAAGCTCTTTTCAGACTCCCAATAAGTGAAAATATCACCAAGTGAGCTTGTTTCTTCACACTCATTAAACCGGTCCAGATGAACATCCATTACAAAGTCCATAGTTAATCTCTTTCCAGACTCCTTAAAATTGAAAATATCATCGAGTGACATTGTTCTTTCACACTCGTTAATTGGTTCAGAAAAACATCTACCAGCATGAGTTTACCCCTTTTTCTAGCCTATAGATTAAGGAGGAAAAAGGTACACCTCAGGAGATTCATCTTGCCAAGAGAGTTCTCCTCAGTAAATTTCACCTTTTTTGGGCTAAGGAAACTAAATCTAGAAAAAGGCAGCGAGTCCATAGTTAATCTCTTTTCAGACTCCTTAAAATTGAAAAGATTGTCAAGTGATATTGTCTTTGTCACACGCGTTAAAATGGTTTTGAACAGGCATCTTTTCGGTGCTAATTTATCCCTTTTTCAAGATGACTAGTCTATCCTCAAAAAATGTACCCCAGTGGAGTCTTCTTTTATGGTTTTTCAGACTCTCTAAAAATGAAAAACTACTGAGCTTACATTCTCTGGGCTTGTTTAAAATTACATTGAAGGACGTTATCATTGTTTCCTGTTAATCACATTTGTATTCATGTGTCTTTGGCCTAATGTCGGCTCCATGTGGCTCTCAACTAAACCTTTGAAGCATGCCTTATACATAAGCCTTGTAGAACTTTGTATCTGCGTCTTGACATCTTGACCCATGGAGGAATTTTCCTTGCTCCGAGAATCATTGTGTTCCTTGTGCTTGGAACTAGTATGTTAGATACACTCGTTCCTCCTTTGTAAAGTAGCATTCTTTTATTCTTTTTCAAGATTTCAAAATATTGAAAAGGACAAAAAAATCAAATATACCCCAAAAAGAGGATGGGAAAAGTATTTTCTTTTTATGGCAGCACAATGAGTCTCCCTTGGAAAAAACACATCCTTCCATTTGTTCGTCAAGCTTTGGGATTTAATATGACCATAGGAAGTTGTTATCGTAACATAAATTTGTGTCCTCCATTTAGTTATTATTCCAAACATATGGAGAGTTTGTGTTTCCTCTTGCATCGTGAACTTATGTCAATGTCATGCTACCTGAGTCTCATCATTCATCATGCTTTTGTCTAAGGGAATTTTTACCCAACTTGAGTTGGCCCTTCTGTCGTTTGTCTCTTGTCCTCATGCCTGGCCATCCCAAAAGTCCAATCAAAGTCTTTGCTCAAAATCAATGAAGTTCTCTGCCTGAAAATCGATATCCTCTTATCTGTTCCTTGACAAGCCATTGAAAACCTATGGGTAGTGAATTCATACACTCACATTACACTCCTACCCAATTTTTGAAGATATTGAAGTTGTTTCTCGAGCTCTGAAGGCCTCATCTCCAGCCATCAGGCATCATTAACTTCTTGAAGATGGATATTATTCATGTATATCTTTCGATTTTGAGATGTAGATCGATCGTGTACTTGATGTAGGCGATGGTGCACTCCACACCTCCAACTCACCTGCTCTCAAGATCGATCTAAAATTCCCTTCTGCTAAGCCGAAGTGGATTTTTCGATTCCTCTGTGGAATATCTGCTAAAAAAAAACTCGATCCACAGGTCCTTCTCATTCACCTGCACGGTCTGCTGCACCTAACCGTGGCTGTCCCTGACTCTGTTTCGGGGTTCGGGGTTTCCTCCCTTCTAATGTCGAGAAATCCTATTCCTGCGATCTCTCGAGCTCCGATGAGCTCTCTTCCACCCTCATCCCCTCCTGGTTATGCCTTCTAGTCCATATGACCACCCTCCATAAGACCGCAGCCTTATATCTTTCTGTCAGGGTTTTGGGATTTAAAATCCCAATGTGCTTCAACTCTCGTTATCCCTCCAGGATAAGTTATTGGTCCACGTGACCTCCCCTTATATGACCGTAGTCATACTCCTCCCATCGGGGTTTCGAGGTTTTCAATGTCAAGTTGCAATCGTCCTCAGGACTCGCAATTCCTCGAATCCTGATGTGCCCTAGTTTGCTGACAGCTGGCCCCTCAAACAACGCTTCCCATTTCTCTGGTATACTGACAGCTGGCTCCCACAATGGCTCTTCCCTCCTTTTGGGGTTTCGAGGTTTGCGATTCCGAAATGCAAATATTTTGTGACCACAGAATCCCCGATATGCCGATCCCCGACTCCTTCAAATCTTCTGTCATGCATCCCAAATGACGAACGGTCCAGATTAAGCCTCGAACTTTGCCAAATGCCAAACCAAAGACCTCTACTTGTGTGAGTCCCGATGGCCAAAATGATGATGAATCTTGATGATTGCCGCCTACCCCAATATATGGATGGCTCTGATTGTATCGGGGTTTTCACTACGGATTTCCCCGACCCCTTGTTCACAAAACTCCCGATTTGCCGACTCCCGATGCTCCAATGGAGTCCTCCCTTTCAGGACTTTTCTTGATGGTGCCGATTTCTACCACGCGTCCCTTCTCTGATGGATGGTCCCGATTTCTCTGGGGTTTCAAGACCTTTGATGTCTCAATTATTTCGACCTCAGGAACTCCAATCTCCTAAGTGCCGATATGCCGACGATCGCTCGATCTCTACCACATGTCTCTCTCCAATGGACGGTCCAGATCACTCTGGTGTTTCGAGACCTGTGATGTCTCAATTCTCACGACCTCGAGAATCCCAATTTCCCGAGTGCCGATATCCCAATGGCTCCACCCCTTGTCGGGATTTTTCCTCCTATTCACGAGGACTTAACTCCCTCGCAACTTCTGCAGATCTTACGGCTGTCGGTGATCCTGAACCAGATCTAATGGCTCAGATCCATTCTCCTGTGCACTTACTCCAGAGGCTAAACTCTGAGAATCTTCTCCCGATCTAACAACTGACAGGTATCTATGAGAACATCCAATGGTCCTCAAACCTCCTGGGCTTGCTCCTTTGAAACCCAGTCGTAACCTCCTCGCTTCTCACTGAATCTGACGGCTGACGGGATTTTCCTCCCAGATCTGATGGTGCAGATCGTTTCTTCCCATGTGATTCCTCTAGTGCTCTTTCCTGGACATGAATACCAACGGTCCAGATCTGTTTCCTCCACCGATCCAACAGCTGTTGTGCTCCCTCTTGAGCTTCTGCACTTTCTTCCCATACTTGGGAGAAAACTTCAAATTCCTCAAAGGCCTCGACCTTTGCTTCTTTTCTCCTCTGTGAACTCCTCCAACTTTGAGTCTCGCCACGCGTATGAAACGCTAACTCCTCCTGAGCTTTCTTCCTTCGAATCCTCAAAGGATTCCTTTGACTTCTGTGCCTCTGCAGAGTCTTCTCATGCACATGCTGGTGCTATCTCTTCTGATCATCTGTAACCACTCAGACTCCTAAGGGATTTTGTCCTTCTTCTCTCTCTCCCACAAATGGAGAAGTATGGTTGCTCTCCTGGCTATCCTCTCTACTCAAGAAACCTCTTGCTAAGTCTTTCTGGGTGTTCAAAAACCCACTGAAGATCCTTCAGTGGATACTTCCTCCAGCTTCTATAAATCAAAGAGTTATCTTTTCTTCTTGTGCCTACCTGCACACAGTCTCAATGCCCACTTGGCAGAGCTTTACAAAATTCACAGCAGAATTCTGTCTGCAACTGTGTCTCTCATACACAGCCTTGCCTCCAAGGTATTCAACAACCTTGAGTTTTTCACTCCTGAGTTGATGATTCCAGCTCCTATGTCGCAGCACGTCTTTGTATGACTCCGTAGAGTTCATAAATGCATCCTCTGTGCATGGCCCATCAGAACCCGCATCGTTCTATCACACCCTCCTGGTGTGAAGCCTCAAAGACCTTCAACCCTGAAATCAAACACACTCCTACAAATGCATAACTACAGTATATATCTACAACATACAATGGAACACACACACAGACATTCACATAACATACATAAATGTAGGAAAAACTGCTCTTTGTATTAAAATGGCAAATGCCTAAATTTACAATGGTGTTCCTGAGCTCTCTCTGGCTCTACTCTTACAATCCTAACTCACTTCTAACTTACAAAATGAGATCTGAAAATCTCTTTTACCTGAGGGGGATCTTCGAGTGCTTCCCTCCAAACCTACCTACCCTATTCAATTACATTGAATGGGCTGTCTAGTCCAGAATCGGATCTAGATCTCAGCCATTACACACATTAAAGGCCAATCTATTCTATGCCTACACAAAGGCACAACTTCCTAGCTCAACAACCTAAACCATTTAATTACATTCATTTCAGCTTTCAAATGAGGCTACGCCTCTCTTTTAGCGTGCAATTTGAATTCGCTAGCATGCCTGTATGGCTGGCTGGCTGACATGGAGAGATGCTCCTGCATCAAACTCCTCAACTACAAAATCATGATCTCCTACTCATGCACTTCCCCTCTAAGCAGTTGGAAATCCTCTTGGATCGCAAAAAAATATCTGGATCTTCCCATCTGCTCCATTCTGCTGCTGCTGCTACTTCTGTTGCACTGCTGCTACTTTGTTCCTTCTGCTCAGCTGCTCCTCGCTGGTAGTCTCTGCTGACCTCAATATCAGCTCCATGATCTCCTCGATCACTACATCCAGCTGCTCCCATGGCTGGTCCTGTTCTTGCAGTCTCCTCAGCTGGAAAAATTTTTGGCACATGAGAAGATCACCATGATCTCCCATGCCTCCTTCATCCATTTCCAACTTCACCTGTTGGATGTGCACGCCCTGCACTTTTACCCTCTCTTCCAGGGCTTCTATCTGTTCCCACAGATCAACAAAGAAAATGATGTATGCCCCTTCTTCCTCTGCTTCTGCAACCTCCCCTGTTGCAGTCTTTTCAGCTTCCTGGATGAAAATATTGAGCCACTTGATGCAGGTGAGGGTGCACTCCACACCTCCAACTCACCTGCTCTCAGGATCGATCTAAAATTCACTTCTGCTGAGACAAAGTGGCTCTTTCAATTCCTCTGTGGAATCTTTTCTAAAAAAAACCCGATCCATAGGTCCTTCTCATTCACCCACACGGTCTGCTGCACCTAACCGTGGTTTTCCCTGACTCTGTTTCGGGGTTCGGGGTTTCCTCCCTTCTAATGTCGAGAACTCCTATTCCTGCGATCTCTCAAGCTCCGTTGAGCTCTCTTCCACCCTCATCTCCTCTTGGCTATGCCTTCTGGTCCATATGACCACCCTCCATAAGACCGCAACCTTATATCTTTTTGTCGGGGTTTTGGGCTTTAAAATCCCGATGCGCTTCAACTCTCGTTAGCCCTCCAGGCTAAGTTCTTGGTTCACGTGACCTCCCATTATATGATCGCAGTCATACTCTTCCCATCAGGGTTTCTGGGTTTTCAATGTCAAGTTGCAATCATCCTCAGGACTTGCAATTCCTCGAATCCCGACGCACCCTGGATTTCTGATAGCTGGCCCCTCAAACGACACTTCCCACTTCTTCGGTATACTAATAGCTGGCTCCCACAATGGCTCTTCCCTCCTTTCAGGGTTTTGGGGTTTGTGATTTTGAAATGAAAATATTTTGTGACCACAGAATCCCTGATATGCCGATCCCCGACTCCTTCAAATATTCTGGCACACGTCCCAAATGACGGACGGTCCAGATTAAGCCTCAAACTTTGCCAAATTCCAAACCAAAGACCTCTACCTGTGTGAGTCCTGATGGCTAAAATTCTGATGACTCTCGATGATTTCCACCTGCCCCAACAGATGGATGGCTCTGATTGTATCGGGGTTTTCACTACGGATTTCCCCGACCCCTTGTTCACAAAACTCCCGATTTGCCGACTCCCGATGCTCCAATGGAGTCCTCCCTTTCGGGACTTTTCCCGATGGCGCTGATTGCTGCCACGCGTCCCTTCTCTGATGGACGGTCCCAATTTCTCTGGGGTTTTGAGACCTTTGATGTTCCGATTCTTTTGACCTTAGGAACTCTGATCTCTCGAGTGCCGATATGTCGATGATCACTGTTGTGGGGTATTCTACCCTACGGACTAATAAGCTAGGTCTCTAAACTTATACGCAGAAAATGACCCTTAAGACTTAACTTTTGACCTTCTACCCGAATCTGAAACCTTTTTCTTCACATGCATACAAGAGAAGAATAAACCAACCTTTTTTCGGATGGCTGAAGTAGATCCTCCGTTGAGTTTCTTGTCCTTTTGCTGCTGCTGCTCCTTCCACAAAGCTTCCTGCAATCAAAAAATACTATGCATGCATGCTACTGATCTATTATAGGGTTAGAGATAAAAACATAAATCAAATATCATAGATGAGACTTATGTTTGCGGGACGGGAAAAGTATCTTTTTCATTAGCTTCAATATAAATCAACTTACAATGATTTATGAGGCCGGTCACCGTTCCACGATTCTGATCCTGGGCTCTTCCTCTTCTTTTTTGTCCTCCAACTGTTGCTTCTTGAGTTTCTCCTAAAGCTTGAGGCAAACCTAAAGGGTTGGGACAAAACTGGCTTGGCAATTTGGCAGAGTTCCTTTACTATAATTTTTCCTCCTTTGATTAGTACCCCTACCCCTCCTTTTATAGGCTAGGAAGAGCTAGGGTTTTAGTCGAACTCTCGTCCATGCATGGC
>ML810035.1:161905-183534 GCA_009831015.1 Picea engelmannii
GATACCCGCGTGCAGTAAGAGGACAGCAAGCGGTTGCCCGTGCCCAGTGAGAAGTTAGGGCGCGGGTTGTTTGTTTTAAGTGGTTTTTTGAGGAAATACTCAGCATGGCTTTGGCTAGGAAGAGGCATGAGTTGGCCTGATGCTAGGAAAACCTGTATGGTGCATTTTAGGGTTATAACAATCACTCGATCTCCACCACGTGTCTCTCTCCAACGGACGGTCCAGATCGCTCCGGTGTTTCGATACCTGTGATGTCTCAATTCTCATGACCTCAAGAATCCCGATTTCCCGAGTGCCGATATCCTGATGGCTCCACCCCTTGTTGGGATTTTTCCTCCTGTTCACGAGGACTTAACTCCCTTGCAACTTCTATAGATCCGACGAATGTCGGTGATCCTGAACCAGATCTAACAGCTCATATCCATTCTCCTGCATGATTACTCCAGAGGCTAAACTCTGAGCATCTTCTCCCGATCTAATGGCTGATGGGTATCTATGAGAACATCCAACGATCCTCAAACCTCCTAGGCTTTCTCCTTGGAAACCCAGTCGTAACCTCCTCACTTCTCACCGAATCTGACGGTTGATGGGATTTTCCTCCTAGATCTGACGGTGTAGATCATTTCTTCCCGCATGCTTCCTATGGTGCTCTTTCCTGGATGTGAAGACCAACAATCCAGATTTGTTTCCTCCACCAATCTGACGGTTGCTGCGCTCCCTCTTGAGCTTCTACGCTTTCTTCCCAGACTTGGGAGAAAACTTCAAATTCCTCAAAGGCCTCGACCTTTTCTTCTTTTCTCCTCTGCGAACTCCTCCAACTTTGAGTCTCTCCATGCGTATGAAATGCTAACTCCTCCTGATCTTTCTTCCTTCGAATCCTCAAAGGATTCCTTTGACTTCTGCACCTCTATAGAGTCTTCTCATGCACACGCTGGTGCTATCTCTTCTGAGCTTCTGCAACCACTCAGACCCCTAAGGGATTTTGTCCTTCTTCTCTCTCTCCCACAAATGGAGAAGTATGGATGCTCTCCTGGCTATCCTCTCTGCTCAAGCAACCTCTTGCTGAGTCTTTCTGGGTGTTCAACAACCTAGTGAAGATCCTTCAGTGGATACTTCCTCCGGCTTCCAGAACTCAAAGAGTTCTCTTTTCTTCTTGTGCCTACCTACAGACAGTCTCAATGCCCACTTGGCAGAGTTTCCCTTTCACAGAACGTTCAACAATTATGTCTTCTTCTCCTGTGCACCTATGCACCTACTCAATGCCCACCTGGCAGAGCTCTCAGAATCCTCAGTGATTCTGCTTCCTTTGAACTCACAGTAGAGTTCCTTCTTCAATGCACCACTATGCATATGCTTAATGCCCACTTGGAAGAGCTTTACAAAATTCACAGCAGAATTATGTCTGCAATTGTGTCTCTCATACACAACCTTGCCTCCAAGGTATTCATCAACCTGGAGGTCTTCACTCCTGAGTTGATGATTCCAGCTCCTGTGTCGCAGTACATCTTTGTCTAACTCCGCAGAGTTCAGAAATGCATCCTCTTTGCATGGCCCTCAAAACCCACAGCGTTCTGTCACACCCTCCTGGTGTGAAGCCTCAAAGACCTTCAACCCTGAAATCAAACACACTCCTGCAAATGCATAATTACAGTATACATCTATAGCATACAATGGAACACACACACAGACATTCACATAACATACAGAAATGCAGGTAAAACTGCTCTTTGTATTAAAATGGCAAATGCTTGAATTTACAATGGTGTTCCTGAGCTCTCTCTGGCTCTACTCTTACAATCCTGACTCACTTCTAACTTACAAAATGATATCTAAAAATCTCTTTTACCTGAGGGGGATCTTCAAGCGCTTCCCTCCAAACCTACCTACCCTATTCAATTACATTGAATGGGCTGTCTAATCCAGAATCAGATCTAGATCTCAGCCATTACACACATTAAAGGCCAATCTACTCTACGCCTTCACAAAGGCATGGCTTCCTGGCTCAACAGCCTAAGCCATTTAATTACATTCATTTCAGCTTTCAAATGAGGCTACGCCTCTCTTTTAGCATGCGATTTGAATTCGTTGGCATGGCTGGCTGGCTGGCTGGCTGACGTGAAGAGGTGCTCCTGCATCAGTACTGCTCGCAACTACATTTTATATAGTTATATGACATGGATCTTCAGTGTATTTGATTGGAAACCATGATATATTTCATCATGAGCATGGGTATGCCCACCTCGGTGAGACAATTGTTATTTTGTAGATGGCACCTCCTGAACTCTAGTCCCGGGCTCACTCACTTCGTACGTTGGTAAATATTTGTAATGTATTTCAGCCATGAGATGCTCTTTTGAACTCACACATTAGGGGGGCATTTGTTATAACCCTAATTTTCACCAAACACACATACCTAGCAGCAAGCCATCTTACTTACTATTTTTTCCAAGACAATACTGAATAACTCTTCTTAAAAAACAATTTTTTGAAGATGTATGCACCCTGCCTCACTACTTCCCACGTATTTACGCTAGCTGCATCAGTAATTCTTGCATACGTATGCTAGTTTCACCATTATAGCTCGCATATACCCACAAAAGTTGCAAAAAATAAAAAGTTGCAAGGGAATACGGGCTTTTGGGTAGTTTCCTAACCAATTGATCGCCCATAGCCCGTCACCCAACCGAATAACTATATTTTAGGCATATACAAGAAGGTGTTGATGTCCCATTCTAGGAAGAATCATGAAAGAAGTGAAACTCTGTCCATTTCATAATACCCCCCTGCCCCAAGAATTTGCAGCCACATTGTGAGTTTTGAGCTGAAATTCTCTAGTTCTTGCCTTTTTTCTTACTCATAAGCTATGCCTGTTATCTAGAGAGAAGCGTGAGAGAATAAGGATATGTGGAAGCAGTTGGATATTGGTGAAGAGGATCCCAGGACCAGGTTCGAGGAGCAGTCGTCGATCTCATTTTGTAAGTGGCTTTGTGAAATTAATATAAAGAAGTACTTTTTTCGTCCTGCCACATGATGTGTTCAATCTTGATATTTGATTTACACTTTATTATGACATCTAACCCACTAACTCATATATAGAATACATGTTCTTAGTTTCTTGTTTGTCTTTTGGTGAATGCAGATCATCCTTGGGAGGATATTTGCAGTCGAGGAACAACTGAATGCATAGGGATTAACACTGGACACTGAGTTTAAGTTAAGACTATCGAATCCCTATACTTTGTACTTTATACACGAATGTGGGTTATTGTCGGGATAGTTGTTAAAAGTAGGATACTTTATACGGTTAGCTATGCCTACACTTTATAACCCTAGTGTAGTCCGTAGGGGGGTTTTCCCACTATAACACTTAGTGTCTTAGAGCCAATACAACTTGAAGGAATCACCATGCTAGAAAACCCTGAAGTTCCACCACCATAGATCAAATCACCAGGGGGATTTCAACCCAGCCTAAGATAGAAAGCACACCAGGTAGGACAAGTGTACCGAACCCCTTGTTTTAATTAATGACCATATACGATGATGAGGAGAGTTCACAGGTGTCCCTGGTGACTCCAATGTAGATTACAGAGGAAAAGGAACCTGAGAAAGAATCTACCCCAGGTCTCGATGCTACAATTCAAAACCTTCCACAGACTGAACATGAGGTCGAAAGTGTCTTAGACACTAAGCTACTTGACTTTCTGGGAACCCCAATAGACAGCTCGAGGGATGAGCTAGGATTGAGTGGCCTGAAAGAGGAAATTCCATAGCAAGAAATTGACACATCGAAAGCTGATTACCAAGTAAGTATCGACCCTACCCCTGGTTCTTCAGTTTTGGTCGACACCTCACTAGACGATGAGCAAAAAATGGAGGTTGATCCATTGGGACATATGGAATAATTTTAGGAACCCATCCTAGAATAGATACACATAGTTGGTAGCCTAGGAAATACTCTAAAATGGGGAGAAAAACAAATCTTCGAACCTGTTGATGAGGTTTCCGACATACAAGCGATCGCCTATGATAGGAAGAAAAAATTCATCATGAAGAGGACCACTTAGAAGATGAGGCTCACATTAGATAGCTTGATTCTCATCGCTATGGAGGAGAATTTGCTTAGCACAAAGCACATCAAGACATCTGAGCTTATCGATGTAAGGATGGCTATCACAGATGCCACATTGGATAGAGCAAGAAGATATGAAAAGGAGATAGACATGTTGACGGGCGATATTGACCGCTTGTCAACTGGAAGAGTGAATCTGGTTAGGGGTTGTCTAATTAAACCAAGCTATTTGGATTAATTCACTCCGATGGGTTTAGTGGCTCCGTTGGCCGATCTAAGTTCTAAAGAAAGCTAAAAATAACTAAAGGAAATAAAATAACTTAATAAATAACAATCACTAAAATCTATATGTACATCTAAATATATATATATATATATATATATATATGTACAGTTTATTTAAATAATATATGTATAATAGTTCTATATACAATCTATACAAATCATGAGTTTTAATCTAAACTCATAAAAATCGAATGTAAATTGGTTCCTTTAACAACAGTAATAAAGAAAGTGAAAATACTATTTAATTTTTTTTGGTTTGTTTTCTTAGATGTATACATTCATGAAATCAAATATTAAACTACTTAATTGAATAGAAAATTACAGATAATTGAAATCATACTATATATATGAAGCTTCTAAAATAAACAAGCAAACGAAATAGAATAACAGACTAAACTATTAATGCATCCAATGTCTGTTCAATAGAGAATATCCAGCCACCTTATCCGGGAAGTAAACCTGCAATGGATCTTAAGATTGTTCCGAACAAATGGGAAATGAATATGCTGAAATTGAGTTATGAAAACAGAACATACAATGGATACAGTCACAATGGTCTTAATGATTTGCAAGTAACTACGATGAGATAAATCTTCTTGTAAGAACTTGCATGTAAACATTCAACAGAAATTAGAGATAAATCTCCTAATTTAAATTGGATAGATGATCATTGTGCATTTTACTTGAGACATAAGATATGGACATCATATAAAAATGAATCATACCAACTTGCAATAAATCATGACGACGAAAGCGATCACCATCTATTATCAAATCGAAATAAACATAACTTGAATCAAAACATCATACAGAAAAGCTAAAGTTGTAACGTGCATTATGTTCCATTCAAGTCTATGATAAAACGCCCATACTCTTGCCCCAGGATGAGATGATCCAATGATTACAAAATGAAAGTTTTATAAAGGTCTCAGGAAACATAACTGTTTCTGTTCCTGAGACCAAATTTGTTTCAAAAAATAAGGGGGATGCAACCACCCTGATTTTACTAAATATCCAAAAACTAACAACAATCTATTTATGTTATTCAAAATATATCATAGAAATGACTGGGAGATCTTAAAAGTGCCTCATATTGTCTTAATCATGTGCTCTTGAATTATCCTGAAAGCAAAATAAAATAGGAAGATCTCAGATATGTTCTCTGTCATCAATTTAGACAATTAGAATTTTCTTAACTGGCTACAGAATCTTGCGATTCTGTAGCTAGTTATAATAGTAAATGAAATCTCATTTTATTGAATAAACAAAACAGGCCAATCTAATAATAAAAATAGTTTATTCAACAAACCAAATAATCTAACTTAAGAATGACACAATCATGTTATTAAATTAAAAAAAATCATACCTCTAATCATGAAATCAAATTGTATCATGAAACTTTGGAGTTAACGATGGCTGTCGTTGCCTCTATTTTTTTAAAAATCACATGACCTATGGTTTTCAAACGCTTATCCTTCCCTTGGATGATAGATTCAAGCATGTTGTTTTTGTTTGTTAAAACATCAACCTGGTCTTTTAAAAACTTAACTCGTGACTGTAGAAATGGTACATCCGTATAGTATCTGTCGATCCATGATAGACAAACATTGCACTATGACTATATGGCATTTTCATCAGCATGAACGAGATTATGGATCGAAGGACCCTCCATATGGATAGTAGATTTATTGCAGAGCTGGACACCAGGAAACTCTAGATTGTCTTGCAAGCAAGGAGGCAAACTAATGACAAAGTTATAGGGCCGGTTAGGGTGTGGTCCGAATGACACAGGGTCTTCCTCTGCAAGGAATTTGTCAATTTCAGAGTCTAATATTTCGTTAACCTCAATCATGCTAATCACATCTGCATGAGATCTTGTCTTATTTTGAAGACTTCGAGAAATTAGCCTGCTATCTCTTTTGTTTTTGAAATTGACATCAACATTACTTTTAAACTTCTTTCCTGTAGGTTTCCTTGCAATTTTAACGCAATCCTTTGAATGTGTAACCAGTTGACTAGCCTATTGAATGACCTTTGGATAGATCAAGGGTTCGTTGTTAGGGGAAGAGTCACAAGCTTGGGGAGGTGGAAGAGATGTTGTCGGGTGGACAAGGGTTTCCTCAACAATGGGCTTATCTACTTCTCCCAATTCAGGGTTACCATAACCATTCTGTGTAATAAACGAATCCCAACAGTCATTTTGAGACTCTAACTGATGTATGAGGATGATTTTAATCAGGCCGTAATGAAAAAGACTTGAGTCTGACCTCTGTTTCTTAAATCTTTTCCCCATTTTATATAGACTTCTGAGTAGGTAATATGGCATATTCAAAGGGAAACCCATAAAACTCCGAAGCAGGCGTAAATGATATAGAAATACAAGTCCAAACCGTCCCTCACATGTAAAAAATTGTTTCACCACAACGAGTAAATCATGCGACCGATATTTTAGGAATGAAATTGGCATACCTTTATCATAGCTGGTTATTTTTTGCGATGTGAATAGCAAGGTCCAAGGGACTTCCTCCACTTTCACATTTTTAAACCATTTTTGACCAACTGCAGGAAATCCTTTGGCTTGACTCAGGAACTCCTCAACTACCTCCAATTTCACATCAGTAACTTTTTCCCTACAACCATCAAAGGATAAGGCGAACTCTTGGGCAACCTGAATATTAAACCCCGAAACTTCTTGATGAAAACATGCCAGCCATTTCTTTCCAAATCCTCCCTAGCATCATCGTATGAGAGCAGGGTTTGGATACTGTTTGGTTCAATCCTTACTATAGGGGCCATACTAGACGGGAGGGTAATCAAAGCACAACATACAAGTAGGGTTTGCAAAAATGAAACAGAGCCATAACCCCAGGCCTAACAATACAAGCTGTAATGATTCATACGATGGGAAGGGTGTTTAATTAAACCGCATGCGAAGAGGTTTGTGAAACCCGAGACCATCCTAAGAAGTAATGGAAATCTGTACATTGTATTCCACCTTGGTATTGAGTACGAGCTAGGACCAAAGTACTCAAAACAAACATAAGTGCATGCATCATGGTTTGATTACAAAGTTGGGTAAGTTTAAAAAATCGAATAATCAAAAGTTTTGTGAGAGAAATGTGATCAAAGATCAAACCAAAACCAATACAAAAAAAATCAAATGGTGGGGGTCTTTCGTTTGTTAAAACTATCAATCTCTTAGGCATTCTTAGAGTTGAGAGGGTCAAAAACAAAACAAGGTAATATATTCATGGCAAGGAATCAAACTCCATAACAAATTAAATAAACCATTTGCCTTCAATGAAACTTTAAAACAAAATGGTAATTACAGTCGCAAGTTTTCATGCTTTCAGTCATGAAAACTAAGCATGAATAGATGATAAGTAAAAAGCAACGATTTACAACTGTCGTTTAGGAGACTTCTCATGAAGAGTAATAAAATTTCATAGAGCCTCTATAGGCAACTTACGTAGGTCATTTTATAAAAAAATAATTATATTACTGCTGCCAACAATGGCGACATGCTGGGAGAAGCAGTTATCTCTGCTACACGAACAAGTTCAGGTTAGAAAAATTTGAAAAACTTCAAATCGAAGAACAACCAAAAAGACATTTGAACATCTCAAATAATCATAGCACAGTCCAGTTTCAGATAACTTTATTTTTAAAGAAACGAAAACTAGTGACAAACTTGGATAAATAAAGCCACGATGTTAAGTTAAAATCTCCAATACGGTTGACAGTGCCGTTGCTGCCAACAGTCGTCCATAGCCTTGAAAGGGATGTCAATTAACCCACTCTGACATCTATATCCTATCAAGAAATTTCAGATCAGAACGAAGGATGTTTAAGGCCAAAACGAAATCCATATCTGAGAATTTTCTCTCACATGACATTGCTTCACTACCAACTAGCCTGTTCAGTACCCCGACGAAGTTATCTTGTCCTCATGCATGCATTTACCTGCTGCCAGCAGACCTGTTCAGTGTCCCAACGGGTTTACAAACACTTCCCACAGCTCTCTGAGAGTTTATTCATATTATATTTGTTTAAAATATTCAATAGAGAGGGGTGATGCTAAAAATTCCAGTCTTTATGTCACAGACCTTACAAAAAAATTGTGTTGTCCTTCATCAAGATCCAAAAATAGTTCATTAATAAAACCAATTTCAAGAATAGGGAGACATCGTTGAGTTTCTCTCTTAAAGAACAGGGACAGCGTAAAAAGATTTTTATAGATGGTCATGAATAATTTCAATTGCATATGGAAACCGAGAAAATGCTTTTCAAACAAAAAGTCATCTTTAACAAGGCTACAATTTCAGAGAAATACAACAATTGATGTTCTGACAATTTTCAGCAGTTATTTTCGAGGGGAAGTTTTATGTTTTCTTTTTCTGAGCTAACCCATGGTGTAGGCATGTGTGTTTCAAAGAAAGACCGATAAATAGAAATGAAAACCAAAACAAACCAGAAAAGAAAAAACAAACAACAAGTAAAACAAAATAGAAAATATTTACAAAGGGTGTATGGGAGCATCATCGAGTGAAGTACTTTTTGAGAGCTTGGCCATTCACCAGGAAGGTGTCTGGCTATCCCTCTAAATTTTGTAGGTGAAAGGAATTGGGACACAGTTTCTCAGCAATTAAAAATGGTCCCAACCACAAGTTTTGAAACTTAGTATGCTCTCCTTTTCCCTCATGAGGTTTGTCCCACTTAAGGACAAGGTTGCCTACCTCAAAATTTCTGTTAGAGGCAGAATTGGAATCAAACCAGTTTTTAACAATGAGTTGATGTTGATCCAATTTTCGTTTTGCTTGAGCCCTTACTTGCTCTGACTTTAGCAAAGCATTAATCCGACTCTCCAAGGGAGGGTAGTCTTCTTCTTGCACCTTCTGTGATAACTGCAGAGATGGAAGAAGGACATGCGGTGGAAGAATTGCTTCCCTATCGTAAACGAGAAAAAAAGGGGGAATTACCAACATCAGTTTTAGGAGTTACCCTGTCAACCCAGATTGCGTTCAATAGTGCGTTATGCCAGTTTTTATGGCTTTTAGAGAACGTTCTCTTGATGATTTTGATCAGGTTTTTATTAGTTGATTCTGCCAAACCATTACCTTGGGGGTAATATCTGGTAGAGTACTTTAATTTTATTCCTTTTTCTAGAGCGAAATTGCTCATTTCAAGAGATAAAAAATAGGAAGCATTGTCAAATACTAGGCATTTAGGAATACAAAAACGAGTGATAATATTTGAATTCAGGAAGGATATTACCTGGCTGGTGTTTACAGCTTTTAATGGGGCAGCCTCAGACCACCTGGTGAAATAATCTGTGGCTATTCTGATGTATTTATGCTGCTGCGAGGATGCCAGATTGACTGGACCTATAATATCCAGGCCCCACTGCTGAAAAGGGGAGTCTACCGAAACTGGTTGTAGTGGGAATGTTGGTTTCTGTATTCGTCCAGATGCCTTTTGACAAATTACACACTTGCGGCATAAGGCATGAGCGTCTTTGAAAAGGGTAGGCCAGTAATAACCTGCTCTTAATACTTTGTGGGCGGTGGTGTCTCCACCAAAATGCCCACCAGCTTACCCTGCATGTAACTCCAATAAGACTTTTTTCGCTTCATCTTTTTCAAGACAGGGCATAAGTATTCCATTGAAATTTTGGCGAAACAAAATACTGTTAATCAACTGAAAAGAAGTAGATTTTAATCTTAGTTCTCTCCTTTTTTGGGGATCAAGGTGACGGGGAGCTGATCCATGTATAAGACAAAATTTGATGTTGTCGTACCAGGGACTAGTAAGGTTTTGTGCACAACAGATTTGATTTTGATAGTGCTGATATGGAATTAACATATCAGTTTCATTTTTTTGTCCTATAGCCGAATCAACAACAAACTTACATAAACCTTGGCCTCTAACAATTTGTGCTGGGATGATTTCTATGTCATATTCTTGTAAGGATGTGACCTAGTTTGCCCTTTTTTCACCTAGTTCTTTCTGTACTAATAAATTTCTGATAGCAGGGTAAGGGACAATGATTTTCGTCCTAGATTTCATCAAATAAGATCGAAAGTGTTTTACTGCTTTAAAAACAGCATAAGCTTGTTGATCTACTGCTGGGTAATTAATTTTTGCTCCCTTGAAGGATGAGCTCATAAAGGCAATTGGGACTTCGTTGTTTTGAACATTCTTTTGGGTTAGGACAACAACGTAAGACCGATCAGAGGCAAACATGTAGAGGGTGAAGTCTTGCGAAAAATCAGGGCTCATTAGGGAAGGAGCGTCTACTATAGCCTTTTTTATTGAGTCAAAATCCTGGCTTTCTAAGGGTCCCCAATGATATTATACATTCTTTTTTATTAAATTTTGTATTGGTCTGACCATTTCTGAAAAGCTGGGGATGAATCTCCTAACAAAGTTTATCTGTCCTAAGAAAGATTGCATGGAATTTTTTGACAAGTGAGGGGGTAGTTTCGAAATGAATTGGTTCCTTTCTGGGTCAATAATCATCCCTTCATTTAATACAATGAATCCGAGGAGCTTACCTTGTTCTACTGTGGAGACAAATTTTTTAGGATATAAAGAAATGTCGTACTTACGACATCACTGTAGAACAGATCTTAGATGAGCTAGATGATCCCCTTTATATTTTTAGAAGACAGTGACATCATCTAGGTAACCTACTACATATTGATTAATTAAACCGCGGAATGTGATATCCATCACTCTTTGAAAAGTGGCACCGGCATTTATGATCCCAAAAGGCATCTTCCTATAAGCGTAGGTGCCCCATGGGGTACGGAAAGTAGTTTTGAGTTGGTCTGGGGGAGACATAAGGACTTTGTTATACCCTGAAAAGCCATCCAACAAGGATAATCTTTCAGAACTAGATACTTGTTGAAGGATCTGCTCCATGGGAGGGACAAGGTAGTTGTCTTTATTAGACGCTCGGTTAAGATTTCAGAAATTGACACATAGTCAGATTTCACCATTCTTCTTCCTCACAGGGACAAGATTAAAGACCCACTGTGTATGCCTTACTGGGAAGATTATTTTAGCATTCAGGAGTTTGTTTTATTCTTTCTTGATTGTTGGTTCAAGTTTTGGGTGCATCTTTCTTAACTTTTGTTGAAAAGGTTGGGTCTAGGGTTTCATGGGAATAATGTGTTGTATGATGTTAGGATCAAAGGTTTTTAGGTCATCATATGTCCAGGAAAAGACATCGTTGAATTCCTTAAACAACTTGATAAATTCTACCTTTTCTTGTTCAGAACATCCCAACCCCAAATTGATGCACTGTGGGTTATCTTTAGTTCCCAGATTTACTTTTTCATGTGTCAAGGAAGAACTATTCGTTTTATAATTCACTGATTTTATGAACTTATCGTGAAGATCATAATTTTTTCTAATCTAACCACAGATTTTGGGATAGAGTTTACCATGTCCGATGCAGACTCCGGGGATCTTGGATCTGGTATTACCATAAAATCATGAAGGTTTTTGTTGTGGGTACCTTCATCGATTATTGTGCCCTGGAAAGTCTCTTCCATGTGTAGAAAATTGATGATCTGTTGATTGTCATTGAAGACTCTCCAATTTGTGATGTTGTCCAGGATGGATGGTCTGAACAACAATTCGACAGAAAACACATTCGGGGATAGGCCTTCTACAGGAAAAAGTTTTGAGGGGACGTTAGCTAACAAATCAGCCTCAACATTATTCAATCTAGGAATAGAATTTATGTTAAAAGCAGAAAAATTGTTCATCAAATTCCATACCTCAGTCTGATAGCTTTTAAGGTGCAGAGATAAACAGTGGATAGAATTTTTTACCTGTCTAACCATGATTTCTGAATCACCAAAGATAGTCAAATTCTGAATGTTCAAATCTAGTGCTCTTCTGAGACCTTGCAGGAGTCCCTCATATTCGACCATGTTGTTTGTGCATTCGAATTCTAACTGGCAAGAAATCAAAGTCTTGTTACCTGCTGGATCAATGAGCATGCACCCTGTGCCAGCTCCTTCCTTAGATTTTGACCCATCGAAGTAAAGAGACCATATTTGATTTTCGTCAGGTGCATGTAGCCACTGAGAGAAGGTTGTCGACTGCGTGCATGTCATGGTTAGTAATGGTAGAGGTTTCAGCCATGAAATTGTCGAAAAAAGTGTCCATCCCATGTATTTCAGGTGAATTTGCGGAAGCAGTAAATGGTTCATTAGGATCATTTAAATCGGTTACCGTGAACTTAAGATAACGCTCACGATTTACCTTGATTCTGTTAGGCTTTCCATTCTCGAGAAACCACAAGTGAGACCAATCCATTGCAAAATAGCCATGTAATTGTTCAGACTAAACTCTGCTTAAAAACAAACCATATACTTCTAGGATATCTACGACAATGATATCAATCACTTGATGGAAATTAGGATTAGATGATAATCTGATAAGCACATTTTTTAATTTGCCCATCACTTTAACACTAGTTTGATCAAGCTGAATAATTTTTAGGCTGGATAGTTGAACTTCGGCATTAATGTTTTGAAATACAGACCAAGGCATTACGTTTGATGATGCACCTGAATCTACCATACAATTATGTACATTTCTATTGAAAATTTCAAAAGTCAACAAAAAGGGAGGGACATTTCTGTGAGTATTAACAACAGAGGTTTGTTGTTTTTTAATCGCAGTCTCTGAAACTAGTTTATCTACATTTGTTACACTTTTTACAGCAAGGTCTCTTTTATCAGAAGGCTCTAACGTCGTTTTGGTAGAGACCTTTTGAAGAGTTTTGGGGTTGTTTTCAGTAACCTTGTTGCTATTTGGATTGTTGTTTTTGTTGTTTTCCACAATATTATGTAGCATCTTTTGCAAAAGAAAAGGGAATTTTAATAATTCGTAAACAGAGATGTTAGCCCTAAGATTTTTTAGATCCTCAATCAAATCATACTCTAAACTTGGGGCTACTGAATTCTATTTAGTCTCAATTGATTTAGACTATTTTGGAGGTGCATTAGTTACAATCTCAGAAGAAGACTTATTTGTTGTCTTTCTCCTGGTATTGTAAGGATGCACAGTTTCAAAATTAGCTTGAAAAATGTTATCCGAAAAATGTCCAAAAATGTTTGGGGGGGATCCATCCTCTTATAATATCTCTTGTTCAACTACTTCTTCAGGAATCTCGGGAGGAATCAAGTTATCATGTGCTTCTAGAATCGTTTGAATAGCAAATTGTAAGCTTTCTAGATTTAGGCCTTCAGAATTTTAGTTAGGCCAGTTTGTGGGAAAAGGATTCCTAAAAGGGGGTTTGTAAGGCCCTTTGCTCGAAGAAGCTTCTTTAGCCGACCTTTTCAAATCTATAACTTGATTAGACAACTTCTGAACGACCTTCTGTAAGTTTTCTAGATCCGAACTATCTGGTTGAGTTTTGTTTTGGGGGGGTCTAGGAAGGATTTCGATCTTCTTCTTGGAGGATGAAATAGTCTCTGTCTCGTTAAAGGTATTGTCTTTTAGGTTGAGAATGTCTTTCTCGATTTGACTCACCTCTTCGAAGGCTTCTAACAATGTGGTTTTCTTGGACCTTTTTACCCAAATGGCTATGTTTTGATATAAGGTTTTCGTGTAGTATGCAACGATAAGATTTTCGATAGGCATCGAATCCGTGGGGATTCGGTTCTTTAATGTCAAGAAACTTTGATTAAAGTCTTTTATCTTTTCTTTGGGATTCATATTTAAACTAGAGAGTTCCATGACTAGAACTTCAGGAGACTTATCGTCTTCGAATTTCAAAAAGAAACAGGCCTCGAATTTATCCCATGACATGATGGTGTGGGGTTGTTGGGAAAAGTACCAAGTAGAGGCATTCCCTTCAAAGGTGTAGGGAAACAATCTACACACTACATCTTCGTGCTCAGCACTATGGAGCCTAATGGCTAGCATAATTTTTTTTATATGATCTTCAGCAATTTTCTTCGAATCTGGGTCAAATTTAGGGAGCCATTTCTCTAGATGCTTAGGAAAAGGATGCTGGGGCCTAGGTATGGCCACTGCATCTTGGTCGAGCTAAGGTATGGCGGGATTGTTCAGATTGGCCATAGGTGTGGGTGGCATCGAAGGCTAAGATGAGGAACTGCCTTCTTCTGATGATTCTTCTCCAAAAGAAGAAGGAGATGAAGGGGGTGGTGATGGTGGAATACTAGACCCTCCTGTTGTAGGAGTAAGGATATGATATGGATCCGTAGGGTTTAGGGTAAGATCAATACCTTCCAGTTTCTCCCTGATATCATAGAAGTCTAATGGTTGGTTCAAAGGATGACCTAGTTTTCTGATACGGGCCAAGGCACTGTGCATTCTTATGAGGGATTGATGAACAATTTATTGTACGTTGGTCCCTAGGGGATTTGGAGTTACTGGTTCAACGGTGATATGTGGATTGTCATTTGATGTGGTTGCTATTTGAGGGACAATGTTTTCTTCTAAACGACTTATTGTTATTATAGGTGAGCAGGTAGGTGGGGAAGGAGTCTTGCGACCTCCTCGTGCCATTAATAGTATTCAAGCCCTCCTTCTAGCGCCATTTGTTAACGGGAAAAATTGATCGCTCGTCAACTGGAAGAGTGAATCCGGTCTAGGGTTGTCTAATTAACCCAAGCCGTTTGGATTAATTCACTCCAATGGGTTTAGCGGCTTCGTTGGCCGATCTAAGTTCTAAAGAAAGCTAAAAATAACTAAAGGAAATAAAATAACTTAATAAATAACAATCACTAAAATCTATCTATCTATCTATCTATCTATCTATATATGTGTGTGTGTGTGTGTGTGTGTGTGTGTGTGTGTATAGTTTATTTAAATAATATATGTATAATAGTTCTATATACAATCTATACAAATCATGAGTTTTAATCTAAGCTCATAAAAATCGAATGTAAATTGGTTCCTTTAACAACAGTAATAAAGAAAGTGAAAATACTATTTAATTTTTTTTGGTTTGTTTTCTTAGATGTATACATTCATGAAATCAAATATTAAACTACTTAATTGAATAGAAAATTATAGATAATGGAAATCATACTATATATATGAAGCTTCTAAAATAAACAAGCAAATGAAATAGAATAATAGACTAACCTATTAATGCATCCAATGTCTGTTCAATAGAGAATATCCAGCCACCTTATCCAGGAAGTAAACCTGCAACGGATCTTAAGATTGTTCTGAACAAATGCGAAACAAATATGCTGAAATTGAGTTATGACAACAGAACATACAATTGATACAGTCACAGTGGTCTTAATGATTTGCAAGTAACTACGATGAGATAAATCTTCTTGTAAGAACTTGCATGTAAACATTCAACAGAAATCAGAGATAAATCTCCTAATTTAAATTGGATAGATGACCACTGTGCATTGTATCTGAGACATAAGATATGGACATCATATAAAAATGAATCATACCAACTTGTAATAAATCATGACGAAGAAAGTGATCACCATCTATTATCAAATCGAAATAAACATAACTTGAATCAAAACATCATATATAAAAGATAAAGTTGTAACGTGCATTCTATTCCATTCAAGTCTGTGATAAAATGCACATACTCTTGCCCCAGGCCGAGATGATCCAATGCTTACAAAATGAAATGTTTATAAAGGTCTCAGGAAACATAACTATTTCTGTTCCTGAGATCAAATTTGTTTCAAAAAATAAGGGGGATGCAACCACCCTGATTTTACTAAATATCCAAAAACTAACAACAATCTATTTCTGTTATTCAAAATATATCATAGAAATGACTGGGAGATCTTAAAAGTGCCTCATATCATCTTTTAAATCATGGGCTCCTGAATTATCTTGAAAGCAAAAGAAAATAGGAAGATCTCAAATATGTTCTTTGTCATTAATTTAGACAATTCGAATTTTCTTAACTGGCTACAGAATCTTGCGATTCTGTAGCTAGTTATAATAGTAAATGAAATCTCATTTTATTGAATAAACAAAATAGACTAATCTAATAATAAAAATAGTTTATTCAACAAACCAAATAATCTAACTTAAGAATGACACAATCATGTTATTAAATTAAAAAAAATCATACCTCTAATCATGAAATCAAACCGTATCATGAAACTTTGGGGTTAACGATGGTTGTAGCTACCTCTACATTTTTAAAAATCACATGACCTGTGGTTTTCAAACGCTTATCCTTCCCTTGGACGATAGATTCAATCCTGTTGTTTTCGTTTGTTAAAACATCAACCTGGTCTTTTAAAAACTTAACTCGTGACTGTAGAAACGGGACATCAGTATAGTATCTGTCGATCCATGATAGACAAACATCGCACTGTGACTGTATGGCATTTGCATCAGAACGAACAAGATTATGGATCAGAGGACCCCCCATATAGATAGTAGATTTAATGCAGAGCTGGACACCAGGAAACTCTTGATTGTCTTTCAAGCAAGGAGGCAAATTATCGACAAAGTTATAGGGCCAGTTAGGGTCTGGCCCGAATGACACTGGGTCTTCCTGTGCAAGGAATTTTTCAATTTCAGAGTCTGAAATTTCGTTAACCTCAATCATGCTAATCTCATTTGCACGAGAGCTTGTCTTATTTCGAAGACTTCGATAAATTAGCCTGCCGACTCTTTTTTTTTTTAAATCAACATCAACATTACTTTTAAACTTCTTTCCTGTAGGTTTCCTTGCAATTTTAACACAGTCCTTTGAATGTGTAACCAGTTGACTAGCATGTTGAATGACCTTTGGATATATCAAGGGTTCGCTATTAGGGGAAGAGTCACAAGCCTAGGGAGGTGGAAGAGATGTCATCAGGTGGACAAGGGTTTCCTCAACGATGGGCTTATCTACTTCTCCCAATTCAGCATTACCATAACCATTCTGTGTAATAAATGAATCCCAACAGTCATTTTGAGACTCTAATTGATGTATGAGGATGATTTTAATCAGGTCGTGATGAAAAAGACTTGAGTCTAATCTATGTTTCTTAAATCTTTTCCCCATTTTATATAGACTTCTGAGTAGGTAATATGGCATATTCAAAGGGAAACCCATAAAACTCCTAAGCAGGCGTAAATGATATAGAAATACAAGTCCGAACCATCCCTCACATGTAAAAAATTGTTTCACCACAACGAGTAAATCATGCCACCAAGATTTTAGGAATGTAATTGGCATACCTCTATCACAGCAGGGTCCAAGGGACTTCCTCCACTTTCATGTTTTTAAACCATTTCTGACCAACCGCGGGCAATCCTGTGCCTTGACTCAGGAACTCCTCGGTTACCTCCAATTGCACATCACCAAATTTTTCCCTACAACCATCAAAGGATAAGGCGAACTCTTGGGCAACCTGAAGATTAAAACGCTGAAACGTCTTGATGAAAACATGCCAGCCATTTCTTTCCAAATCCTCCCTAGCATCATCGTATGAGAGAAGGTTTTGGATACCGTTTGGTTCAATCCTTACTACAGGGGCCATACTGGATGGGAGGGTAATCAAAGCACATCATACAGGTAGGGTTTGCAAAAATGAAACAGAGCCATAACCCCGAGCCTAACAATACAAGATGTAATGACTCATACGATGTTAAGGGTCTTTAATTAAAATGCATGTGAAGAGGTTTGTGAAACCCGAGACCATCCTAAGAAGTAACAACAATCTATACATCATATGCCACCTTGGTATTGAGTACGATCTAGGACCAAAGTACTCAAAACAAACATAAGTGCATGCATCATGGTTTGATTACAAAGTTGGGTAAGTTTAAAAAATCGAATAATCAAAAGTTTTGTGAAAGAAATGTGATCAAAGATCAAACCAAAACCAATACAAAAAAAATCAAATGGTGGGGGTCTTTCGTTTGTTAAAACTATCAATCTCTTAGGCATGCTTAGAGTTGAGAGGGTCAAAAACAAAACAGGGTAATATCTTCATGGCTAGGAATCAAACTCCATAACAAATTAAATAAACATTTTCCTTCAATGAAACTTTAAAACAAAATGGTAATTACAGTTGCAAGTTTTCATGCTTTTAGTCATGAAAATGAAGCATGAATAGATGATAAGTAAAAAGTGACGATTTACAACTTTCGTTTAGGAGACTGCTCATGAAGAGTAATAAAATTTCATAGAGCATGTGTAGGCAGCTTACATAGGTCATTTTATAAAAATAACAATTATATTATTGTTTCCAAGAAGCCACTACACTTACGGATTTGGAGCATCTGCGCCATTTGGAAAAATACTATCAGGACTCCACACATGCCATGGTGTTTTTGATAAGTGAGTTCCAAGATGCCTATGCCAAATTGATGAATGAACGACACCTTTTCATTGCAGGTAGATCCAATTTCCAAGAAGACACCCTTATGACACTAGAGACCTGCAAGGACATGGAAAGGTGGTATGAGAAAACTCACCAGGTAGTAGAAAGGATAAATTACATCAGTGCGGTTCAAAAGGTTTGAGATGCAGAAGAGCACGACATTAAGGTGCTAAGGGATAGCAACATCAATCAGATCAGGAAAGCAACTGAATACTGGGTAAAACTATCGAAGGAACCTCAACGGGAGATTCAGGAGAAGTGGACCAAGTGCGAAAAGAGCTAGGAAAATATTAATCAAGAGATGAAAGGCATCGACCTCCCAGAATTCAGATCACTTGAAGACTTTATCAACCTATATGAAATAGTCAAGAAACATGCAGAACAAGACTCGACATGAAAAACCGAGATAGAAAAGGTGGTAAACATGGTGCTAGGTTAAGTACAACAGTTCATGGTTTATTTGATTAAGGATCGAGAAGTTTTGCAGCAGTTGAGTGTTAAAATAATCAAGTATAGAGAATGAACAGTAGAAGTGAAAGAAATCCTTTCAGCCCCGATGGACCAGTATAGGTTCCCATATGCCAACACATGCGAGGAAATTTTCGTCAAATGGTCAGAATATGAGAAGAGTCATACACTTCAGTAAAACTATTCGATGATTCTTAGAGAACAAAGGGATTAAAGTTACACATGGTGATATTTTGTTTTACTTAGCTTGCACTTGTAATAGCTATTTTTAGTTAATGATTTAGTATAAATAAGAGGATTGACCTTTCAAGAAGGGTTGATGGTTTTGGGAAAGACCCTCATTTTTGGAATTGTAAATAACTATTTTTGAAATACCTTAATTGAGAAGTCTTGTTTAGGACCAAAGACAATTTTTTGTTTTTCATCAAAGGCGTTGTGTGATTAGATTGAGGAGGAATTACTTTCAACCTTATTTCATTAATGGATTTTGTAACGAGAAAGAGTTTTTGAACCTATTGATAAGTTAATTGTTTCAATAGTTTTTGTATTTCTTATCTCTAATGATGAAATCAAATCGTTGTGTTAATGTATGATTAATTCTAGAGCTAAGGAAACTATTTTTCTTGCCATCGTCTTATTGCATGCGTGTTTTTATTACGATAATTGTATCTCAATCGACAATTGAAATAACAACAAGTTAATGTATTAGTACTAGGCTTGTCACAAGTGTGAATATCTTTGTCTGCATGCTTGAGCACAAGAGTTATCCCAATCTCAACCTTCTTCAGTAGTTAAGAAACCCCCTTTATCAGTTGGTTTATACCAACACACATATTTTCATCAGACCCATCTAATAAAAGAAGATACAAAAAGAGAACATTTAAACTGAAGGAGGAACTTTCATAAGAAGATATCCTATCAATCACTACATAAATCCCATCGATAAATTGGCCATATCGAAATATCTGGAGAACCATTCCACGATGAAACACTGCATAGTCTAATTGGGCCTCTATGGCATGTTTGGTTCCTATTGTTAAATTAAAGGGATTTAGGAGACCTCAACATTATGTTTTATAGAGTGATGATATAGTTGCAATAAAGAGTGGCTAGGATGAACATGGAATCTCTTATAGAATGTTTAGAAAACTTATTGTCATTTGTCATCTTGTTGGCATATCACCTTCAAATGCTTAATGTCAGGTCGAATACAAGTTCTTCAGGTAGAATACATCCATGCTATCGATCAGAAAAAAGAATAAAGAATATAGGTGGGAGAATATATTGACACCTTAGTTCATTTAATTTATCCATTCACGTGGCTACTTCAATATAATTGATGTCAAAAGATCAGTCTTTTGTTGTTGGTGATCAAGTCAAAGATGGAGAATTATATAATCAAATAAAGTGGCATAACACCTTGCAATTTCAACACTTCAAGGCTTCGTAATCAACAATCAATATTCAATCCCAATTTTCCAGGCAACATATCATCTTCATTTAATTTGGATCCAACATATTAAGGCCATTTAGCATTAGAAGATAGCATAGGATCTTGTTAAAATATTATCTCCAAGTTTCTGGGAAAATCAAATAAACAATCAAGTTTAGATCAATGTGTTTCAACTACAGGTGGTGGAAATTTGAAATATACATTCAAATTCCCATATTTTTTTCAATTCCCGTTATATTTCAGGAAGGGAATTTTGGGCCTAATTTTTTATCAAACCGTAAAGAATTTTCTGAAATATGCATTTGACCAGGATAAAATTTTCCAGAAATTTCCAGATTAAGGGAACGGTGGCAGACCAAAGAAATTGCAAGAAGATTTATGGAATTCATTCCATATTTCTTTCATTTAAGTCTCAGATTGGTATCTTCTTTTTAAAAAGAGTGAGCATGAGTTTATTGTTGGACAACTGAGAGGGGGGGGGTGAATCAGTTGTTACTATGCTTAAACAATTATGCTTCTTTTAAACTCTTTGAAGAAACACTGAGGGACAATCACAATAGTGCAGGGAAGTAAACAATAGCATATTCAGCATCAGTAACACACATGTGATACATAGAGACAGATATTTCCTGAGGAAACCCATAAAGGGTAAAAGCCTCTTTTTATTTATATGATAAGTAATAGTTATATTCTTTACATTATCATACATATGAGCACCAACTCATAATGAGGCTACAACCTTTGTTTTGCAAGCTGCTACTTGCTGAGAGCACCAACTCTCTATTTTCTCTAGCACCCACTAGAAGGAAGCACCAACTCCCTGGTTTCTCTAGCACCAACTAGAAGAAAGTACCAACTCCCTGGTTTCTCTAGCACCAACTAGAAGGAAGCACCAACTCCCTGGTTTCTCTAGCACCAACTAGAAGGAAGCACCAACTCCCTAAGTGTTTCCAGCACCAACTGGATGGAAGCACCAACTTCCAATCATACAGGC
>ML810035.1:188995-199930 GCA_009831015.1 Picea engelmannii
TAAATGATGCTTCTCTGGAGGTGGGTTTGTCTTTAACTATTCTCATTTCATATGTAGTCAGTGTTCCTAGAAGTTGATCAAACTGTAAGGTTTTTAGATCATTAAGTTCTTCTATAGCAGAGACCTTCGGGTTGAACCTATCTGGGAGAGATCTCAAGTTTTTCTGAACTAAAGAAGGTTCCCCAATTGTTTCACCAAGTTCCTTCATTGCATTTACCATTTCTTCTATTCTCAGAAAATACTTTCCAATAGTTTCATATTCCTTCATCTTCAGCTGTTCAAACTATATTCTGTAGGTTTGAAGCTTTGCATCCTTTACCTTCTCATTACCCTCATAACTGTTAATGAGTTTGTCCCACATTTCTTTGGCAGTTTCTAGGTGCATAACTTTTACGAATTCTGCTTCTCCAAGCCCACTCAGGATAGCATTCATAGCCTTAGTGTTGAAGCTAAATTCTAGTTTGTCATCCTTATTAGCTAGCACAAATGGCTTTACATAACCAATATCTACCACATCCTAGACATCTGCACCTAAAGCCATTATGTAGGTTCTCATTCTAACTTTCCATAAGGCAAAGTTTGTTCCATTGAATAGACGAGCCTTATTGGTTGAATTTCCTTCATGGCTTGACATGTTTAAGCTCTAGGATCTACCCTTAGATAAAAGGGGTCGGCTCTGATACCAATTGTTGGACAACTGAGAGGGGGGGGGTGAATCAGTTGTTACTGTGCTTAAATAATTATGCTTCTTTTAAACTCTTTGCAGAAACACTGAGGGACAATCACAATAGTGCAGGGAAGTAAACAATAGCATATTTAGCATCAGTCACACACATGTGATACACAGAGATAGATATTTCCTGAGGAAACCCATAAAGGGTAAAAACCTCTTTTTCTTTATATGATAAGTAATAGATACATTCTTTACATTATCATACATATGAGCACCAACTCATAATGAGGCTACAACCTCTATTTTGCAAGCTGCTACTTGCTGAGAGCACCAACTCTCTATTTTCTCTAACACCCACTAGAAGGAATCACCAACTCCCTGGTTTCTCTAGCACCAACTAGAAGGAAGCACCAACTCCCTGGTTTCTCTAGCACCAACTAGAAGGAAGCACAAACTCCCTAAGTGTTTCCAACACCAACTAGATGGAAGCACCAACTTCCAATCATACAGGCATCAACCTATATAACAAAGAACAAGAGTTCTCCCTTGCACCACCCTGCCACCCTGGTTTCTCTGGCTGCAACCAGATGGAAGCTACAACTCCCTGTGTTCAAGCACCCACTTGAACCTATGAGGACAACAGTCCTCCCTAACACCTCCCTTCCACCCTGAAATAAAAATCTTTTCTACTGAAACTTATTACAGTGATATGATGTTCAACAATGGCTTACTAGACTCATCACTGTTCTGCTGCATTTCGTTGCTCTGTCTGCCTCATTGCCTTTCTGCACACATGACTTGCATTGTTTGTTCTTCTGCTTTTTTTGCTCTGTGCACCATGTCCATTCACTGCATAGTTCCTCTTCTATTCGATTCAGCTGCTTCACTCTCCTCCTTCTTCACACATGAATCACCTTCACCAACAACGACCATAGCAAACTCCAACAGCAAAAACAACCCCTTTCTCTTCTCTGTACCATGTATATATATTGCTTTTGTGCATCTTGTGCATGCAATATTCTCCATTCTTCTACATGCTCATACCCCACCAATCTCTTCCACATCTCAAGTGCTCTGTGTGATCATCATCGTGACTCTTCAACTTCTCTGGCAGTTCAACCCTTGTGTCTATCATCACTAGGTGTTAAGCCAAGATTCCTTTTTCTCTCTGGCAGTTGAGACTCTTTGTCTTCTCTGTTACAGTCGAGCTCATCCTTTCTGTTTTAGTTACGAGCTCAAACCCTCATCCAGTTGTCAATTTCCTCCATGAATCGTCTTCATTCCACTGGAAGATTCCTTGTAACTCTTCAGCTCCTCTGGAAATCACACAGAAGTCTCTTTGCATCCTCTAGTAGAAACCATCAATGGTTTCTAGTAGTTACACTGTGAGGATCAACATTAGCCCTCTGATCGTGCTCATTTTCACCTCCATCGTTGGATTAACTCTGATGGGTTCTTGTGTTATTTACGTATTTCGCACTTTCACAATTCAGAGATTTTGCGATGAGACATCTTGAGTCTCCATGTCACGAGCTCCAAAAAGGAGCTTGGCTTCTCTAGCTCCCTCCTCTACATGACCACAGGCAGTGACCTCTGGTTACACCGACAATTCACCTTTTCGGTATTTCGGCATTCGTATGATCCAGTGTCTCGACACTCCCATATTCGATCCCTAAAATTCTGAGGTGGAGCTTATCTACACTAGGTCCTTCCTCCAGGTGACCACACACGGTGACCACAGGTTGTGCTAAAAGGTGCTGCGAACTCATGATCTTCATCAACCCTGATCGATGGTCCATGATCTCGATAAATCAACAGTCCAGATCTTTTCACGATCTCGCATCTCGCTGTTCCTTAGATGGAGGTTCTCGTCACTCCAAGTCGTGATAGGCGAAGCTCTGAGATGGAGCTTTTCTGCACTAGCTCCTTCCTTTATATGACCATGGCCATGACCAAGCACTTGTTCATAACGTGCTTTTCGCGATTTCGCATTTCGTGAGTCTGGAGATGAGGCATCTCGACTCTCCAAGTCCTGATCCCCGATACCCCGAAATGGCGTGGGATGAACGGTCCTGATCAGAGCTTGATTCAATGGCTGGAATTGAATCACAATTTCTCATATCGTGAAATCGACATTCTTGTTGCATTTTTTACTTGCCTCTCCATGTTGCGATCCTCGAAACTCCAATATGGAGTTAGATCAACGGTCCAGATCTGAGCTTGATTCTATGACTGCGATTGAATCGCAATTTCGCATATCGCGAAATCGACATTCTTGTTGCATTGTTTACTTGCCACTCCATGTTGTGATCCCCAAAACTCTGACACTGACTAGAATCAATGGTCCAGATCAAAGCTTGATCTGACGGCTTAGATTACATTGCAATTTCGCATATCGCGATATCGAGATTCCTGATGTTAATAATATTTGACAAGTTCAACTCGCGATCCTCGAAACTTTGACATGGATTGGGATCAACGGTCCAGATTCAACCTCGATCTGACGACTCAGATTTAAGTCGCGATTTCGCATATCGCGATTATGCCCGCTTCTCCTTGTTATACTTTAAAAGGTGTGCAGGTTCTCCTTGATCCAATGATGGTCGGGTCTTGTGCTTGGATCTAACATCTGAGATCTGTCCTCCTATTCAGCATTCTTCTTGTCTATATTTCGATCTGACGACCCTCGTTCTTTCGGGAATTTTGAATGAGATCCAACGATCATAAATGCTTCTCGGGCCTTCGATCATTTTATCAATGTTGTGTTGCCTTCGATCATTCGATCTTCCTGGACTTATCTTCTATTTGCCTGTTGATCATCACTGCTGTACTCAAGCCATCATCAGTGTTGTACTTGCCATCAATGACAAGAATATGATACCTGTTAAAAAATTTCCAACATTTATTGTGGTAATTTAAGATAAAAATGTATTATTTATATGTAAATATGATATTTTTTGAGGGGGGGTGAGTGGTGTGCATAACAAAGACTCTATTTCTGATTTTAAAGTCTAGAGACTAGGATTCATTTCATTTTACACTCAATGTTAAAGGCTATCTGATGAGAAGACTCTCTCCTATGCTCTCTTATTGTTCATTTTCTTACTTCAAAAACATGTTATCTTTGCATAACAAAGAATCTGTTTCTAATTGTAAAGTCTAAGACTCATTTCATTTTACACTCAATGCTAAAGGATATCTGATGAGTAGACTCCTTCCTATGATCTCTTATTCTTAATTTTCTTACTTCAAAAACATGTTATCTTTGCAAATCATTGAATATATATTGTTATGTTAGTAACACGGTGAATATTTTACTGTTTTCTTTCCCATTACAATACTTGTTATTGAGTACATTATTCTTTGTTTCTGAATGATATTTAGGATCATGAATCTTCCTATGTGAGTGAATATATTGGGAACTTTTATATTTATTTCATCTAATTATTCTGTTTTCCTCAATAGATTTAATACTATTGATTAAGTAAGCATGATAGGAAATTAATTTTTGATCAAAGATTGATGTTGTCCTTCTTCATCCACTGCTGAAAACTCAAACCTTTTTCAAAATTTAAAACATACCTATAATAATAAAGCAATGCAATAACTTGATGATGCCCCATCTTTCCATTTAGTAGTCAAGTGAAACATTAGGGACTAACATGAAGGAGGATTCCAACATCCTACCGTAAGAGTTGGTTGAGGGATATGACTCTCACCAAACAAAAAGGGAGAATAAGGGGGCATCATGCCCCCAGAACCAAAACTAGGATTCACATAAGAAGACGAGACAAAGGATGGATAGTGTGAAGACATGTCTATCATACAAAAATAAAAAGTATTTGAGGCCCAAGGTATTTGTTGAGTATCATGATTCAACGTACCACTCTGAAATACAAAAGGATTCATCCCCATGGAATGAGAAAAGACCATGGGTTGGGTAGTGCTAGCTGAGGGAGTCACAACGGCTCCACTAACCATAACAATGGAAACTCACGACGTAATACAAAATCCTAAGGCCAACTAATAATTAGAGAGGACAAAAAATTAAAGAAAAAAGGCCAATGCACACAAAAAAGATATAGTGGATGAAAAGGGGCCTCCCTCAGTAGAGTAGGTATTTCTCACCCAAGAGGGGCCTGAGACTCCCTTCAAAAGATTGGAGTTATCAGAATTAGTTATACGGGCCCCCGTGGGCTTAATAGTGCAGTCAGTTAGATTCACCCAGAGAGGTAATCCTCCATAAAGGTTGTGTGTTTTCTGACCCTTATCTGACTCGGGGTACTTTCATAATAGCCCATACAAGTAACCTATGTGGCTACCTATTTCAAGCAACTAGAATCACCACAATATAACCAATGTGTAGGTGAACATTAATAAGTTCGGTCCACCATATGGGCAGGGTAACAAAGACTGGAATCTTGAAAGCGTCAACTTTCACATAGGTAAAGGTACTAGCAATACCCCCAAATACGAATAGAACCCCATAAATATCTCTGACGGTAAGAAGGTATTAGAGGGCTATATCTACAACCAACTTCACGCGACCTCGTGCTTAGCTCTGGTGTGAGCGGAGTCTCCTAATGTCACTAATTACAAAATGGGTTTCACCACACCCTGTTCAAACACATATGTTTAATTTAATAGCCTTGGAGACAGTTACTCACAAAATTATATTTTCCCTATGTCCTATACTTGTTTGTGTACACTGAAAAATAAAATAATTTCTAATGAATTTTAATTAATCAACGTTAATTTTAATGGCTTCTTCTTACTCAAGAGGTGTAGTCATGAAACTGATGGTATTATGACTCAATGAATATACTTTACAATCATGCTACTATGGTTTCCTTATTCATTTTATTTACCTGCATTTGTGTGGCTGGGGAGATTGGAGTTTTCCCCAAGCTTCTACAATATTCAATCACACTTTTAAAACAATACTTGAAACCAAGCTTTAGGTCCTCTTTGGTGGCAACGATTTGGAACGTATTTAACTGCAATGCATAACACCATTAAAATTACCAATAACAAAAACAAATATTTGTTCGCTACTGCTAAATAAATATTCACCATAGTTAATCATTTAATTCTTACTATTCGGGATTTTAGTTTTCCATATCCACCCTGGCCTAGTTTATGCTGCATGTGCTTTTCCACTTTAGCCTTGGTTTCTTTGGAGGTGTCAGGTAGCCTATATATGGAATTTTTGAAAAATGTTATATATTGTAATTCTTACTTAAAACAAGAAATAAAAACATAGATGAACATATTTCACTAAGAAGATGACACGTGTTGTACCTTTCTTTACCAGGTGGTGGATGTCTTGGATATTTTTTAAACAAGTTCTCCTTTGCATTCTCTATCAGGGCCTTCCACTCTTTCTTCGGAACCATGGGAGGGAATTCATGCTTGAGGTCTAATTGCAATCTCTCCCTATATTGGGCTCTAGTATATTTTAAATTCTCATCAGCTAACTTTGTAACCACTTTCTTGTTGAATGTATTATCGAACAAGTTTACCATTTGGCCTATCAATTCATATTTCATTTTGCTATATTGGGAATTCCACCATGTGTGAATGGTGGGGCCAAACAACTCCAATGATTTGTCATTCAAGTTTCTGTAGAAAACATTGTTTGTTGCAGAAACGCGTTATCCATTCATTTACAATAATCTCAACAAATGTCCATTTCAATTTCATGATAAAAATGAATCAATTAATTAACAAATACCTGCAATCTTTTGAATCTTGATCGGAACACATGCGTCATCCACTAGAAAGGTGAGATATAGTGATCCGGTGCTTTTAATTCATGTTGCTCCATGAATAGATTCCTCTCCATCTACAGTACATTCATCTCTGGAGTCATGTGGAGTCTTAGGCTCCAACTCATCATGCTCCTGTGTGTCATGCTAGTCAATGTCAGTTCCCTCATCAATGGATTTGAGGTGAACCTCAAGAGGGTCAAAAAGCCTCATTTGTACTTTTCTTTGTCGAATTTTTTGTTGCATTGGACCACCACTGCTACTTATAGCAATTGCAGGCTCAGCAGGTTCCTCGGGCACGGGGTTTAAAAAATCCTACAAACAAAAAAATTTACTTTATCAGATCATATAGAAAATATAAAACAAAAAAATGGATATGAAATTGTCATAGCTGATAAAAATATGTGAAGATTCCACTTGCCCAAAAAAAAATTATTAGATTTTGTAGCTCTGCAATTCTTGCCATGTCCTCTTGTGTCAGGGGTATTTTGCGAAACAAAGCTAGATATTCTATCTCTTCCTTATTCAAGGCCTTCACCACAATTGCTATTGGGTCAGTGGAATAAAATATTTCGTCCTCAAGATCCTCATTGTCCAAATCGACTGTACTGGACTAAAAACATCAACAATAAATGAAATTAAAATAATTTTAACATCAAAAAAATTTAGATATTGTAATCAAATTTAGTTATTATTAAGCACTAACAGTTACCTGATGTTGTTGTGCAGTCGATGACTTCCCATGGTCACCTTTCTCTGATCTACTATGAGTGGGTGACTTCCCATGGTGACCATGCCACAATACATTAATGAATAAAATTAATGAGATGAACTTTAACATTTGAGAAATTTAGTTATCGTAGTCATAAGTTGTTACTATATTTAACATTTACCTATTGAGGCACAATGGGTTCCTTTACACGGTCACCCTAGAAAGATGTAGCGTGTGACTTTCCATGGTTACCCTAGACATATGTTGACAGAATAAATCAATCAACAAAAGTTATGAAATTCACCTATAACATTAAAAAAATGAAATATTGTAGTAATGTCAAAAAATAAATAATGAAATTTCAAAACTTTTGTTGGTGTAGTCATAAGTTGTTACTGTATTTAGCATTTACCTGTTGAGGCACAGTGGGTGCCTTTCCATGGCCACCCTGGACAGATGTAGCATGTGATTTTCCATGGTAACCCTGGACAGATGTTGACACAATAAATTAATCAACAAAATTTATGAAATTAATTGTAACAATAAAAAAATGAAATATTGCAGTAATATCAAAAAATAAATAATGAAAAATGAAATATATGCAGTAAAAAATTGAAATATTGCAGCGATAAAATATAACAATGATTGATCAAAGGTTGAGTTGAATGGTATGTAAGATATTTACCCTCATAGCTGCACCCCCTCCATCTATTCGATTTAAGTTGTAATCGATCTACAACTCTTCACCTGGAACTATTGTTTTTGTTGCACATACAAATATACGATTTTCTCCGCGTCCCTCAAATATGCAATTCGGTTGCTTAGTTGTGGCCACTGGTCGTGTATTATTTATAAATCCCACAAATTTTCTAGAATCTTTTGGCCTTCCATCAATATACATAGTCGCCCCTTTATTTTGATCGTTACCTACTAGTTGTATATAATTTGTGGAAACTCAGTATCTCTGCATACTTCGCATGTACCAGACCAAAATAAACCAGTGATTTTATTTGTATAATGGTCTGATATACTCCATCAATTTATTTACAGTTCCATAGCCGACCTTTATGCCATGCATGGAAAATAACCCCAATCCATGTAAGCATGAAGGAGAAATGTGATACATTCTCCCACTGATGAAGAAATTTGTGTCCACTTTAGGTAGCTCCTTAGGTACCCATCCTTGCACTAGATTTATATACCTCAAGGGAAACTCAATGTCACCTATGCTCTCAACATCATAATTACATGACCCTCTATTGGCAATAAAAAATTGCGTGCGTATATAAAATCTTTTCCTTACCTTTTCAGATCTAGTTGATCTAGAACCAGTAGATCTAGTACAACACGTCTCACTTTCAACATCTCTAAGTATATCTTGATCATCACTCAAGGAACATAGATCCAAAAGATACCTATTTGGTGGTACCTACACTCATTAAAAAAATAAGATAAGTTATCATGCAAATATAAGTTTGTGGTATCAACACTCAAAAAAATGAGAAGATAAGTTAGTGAGCAAATATTCAGGGAACCCATGTTTTTCTTGGAGAATATACTTGATTTTATTGTATGTAAGAAATTTATTGGGGTCCTTGTTTACTTGATTCATATCATACTTGGCATCCCATTATTGTTATCTTGGTATGCTTTGGGTGTGAGTCTTCTCTTTTATAGAATGGCCTAGATTGTAAGAGTTGTGAAAACCATGGAAGAATTTAAGATGAAAAAGGTTCTTGGTGACTCTCAAAGGCACCCAATTGTTGAACTTCCTCTTATAATAAAGGTTGAATGAAAAATCTTACAATCTAGGCCATTCTTGAATCCAAAATCAATTCCATACTTATCACTATCAGAACTTGTGTTATACCTTCATTTATTTCTTATTTTCTTTCAGACAATGGATATATCAAAACATTCTCTTGAAGAATTTTAAGAGTTCAACAAGGATTTCCTAATTCTTGACACATTGTTCAATACTTTCCTAATTGGTTTGTTATAATAAGGTTGTTTTTATGAAATTAGCTTCTTCATAACTTGAGGGTATTCACTCTTCTTACGACATCCATTTGTACCTCTCATTTTCATACACCTTTGTATAATCAAGTGAATGAGAGGTGTATGAAATTCGTTAGGATAGAAAGAGGCATTAAAGTCCCAACCTTAGGCTTGGGAATTTATGTAGATAGGGTAATGAAGGAAATGCATACTAAGCAAGGATATTTAGGGTCTATGATACTAAAAAGGCTTAGTGGATGACACTTTTCTTGATGATACTAAAAAGGCTTAGTGAATACTCAACAATATAGATTCTTTAGAATTAATGAGTGGTTGGAATATACTCAACAAGATAGATGCTTGATAATTAATGAATGGTATCCCAAGGGTGCTAAGGCCTCATCTAAAGATGGGTTAAGTGACTAGGTTCAATGACAAGGCAATATAGAAGTTATATGAAAAAGTAAAATTGTTCTTGCAACAAGTATAAGTTCCAATACAACTTGAAGGAAAGGAAAAACTCTTATATGAAACAATATATTCTTGCACTGTTCAAGATAGGTACATTAACAATGGTGCATGAGAAACAAACATATAACAACAAAGCCAATGGTATATTTCAAGTAAAAAGACTGTCAATATGTAAATGATTTCCAGTAATAAAGTATCACTAATGACTGCCCATGAATGTAATTTAAATGCTACTTCTCCAATGTGTTAGAAAAACAGGACCGCGGAGCAATAAAATAAAACAAATGCAGAAACAAAACACAAAAGACACACAATACAAGAGAGACACAGATTTACGTGGTTCACCCAGTGTGGACTACGTCCACCAGAGAAATTGCCAGGTCCTTCCTTTATTATTATCCAACAAATGAAGGGATACAACCTACAACAAAACCCGTTGTAACTTCCTCTTCTTTCTCTCACAGTCTCCTCTCTCAGAATACAATATTCACCATCATTCATAGTCGCAATACATTTCCCTCATAAAAGAGGGTTGCCTTCTAGGGCAAAAAACCCTAACATAATCTCTACCATTAGATCTGCGACCTTATAATGAATGGTCCAGATTTACAATGAAATTACAATATACTTTTATAAGGCAATTTTTTCTTCGGGGGCTTTGCCCCCGAACCCCCATCAGGGGACACTGGGGGCCCGCTTGCCCCCATACCCCCCAGCCGGGGGGATAGGCCCCTCGGACCCCGTAGAGGGGGTACCCCCACTCTGCACTCCCCCACATGGAAGAGTGTACATACTTCTGGGGTGTAAATACTTCATGGGGTATAAACATGGCTGAAAGTAAAAGACCTATAAATCAGGAAGACAATCAGGCTCCACAACCAACAATCTCCCACTTGGAGACTGATCTCAACAACTCCACCGTTGATGTATATGCTGGACTTTGAACCTTCTTGGACCTAGAAAATTTCTCATATTCATCTTCATTCTTGAAGACCAACTGAAACTGAGAAAGAACTCAGTTTCTCCCTGATTACTCCCTTTGTTAACATGTCTGCAGGATTATGGCTAGTGTGTATCTTTTCCATCTTCAATTGTCCATCTTCCAAGGTGGATCATATGAAGTGGTACCTCAACTGTATATGCTTAGTATTTGAATGGAAGGCTGAGTTATTTGCAAGGTGAATGGCACTTTGACTGTCACAGTACAACTTGTTGTTCTCCTGCTTCTTTCCCAATTCCTCCATAAAACTTTGTAACCAAATCATCTCTTTACTAGCCTCTGTAGTAGCAACATACTCTGCCTCTGTTGTTGA
>ML810035.1:202883-216235 GCA_009831015.1 Picea engelmannii
CACAATATTAGAAGAGCCCTAACCTCATCATCAAAGTCCACTTTTACAAAACTTAGTTGATTAGTAACCATATTAAATTCATTTAAATGATCTGCAATAGACCCACCTTCTGACATCTTCATATTAAATAATCTCTTCATTAGTAATACCTTATTCGACGCCGAGGTTTTTTCATACAATTTGGCCAACACATCCATCAAACCCTTCGTTGTATTTTCTTTTGAAATATTGAAAGCCACCGATGCTGCCAGGCTCAGCCATATCATTCCTAGAGCCTTTCTGTCAAGAATCTCCCATTCTTCATCCTTCATGGCCGCCTGCTTCTTTGCTACTCCGCTCAATGGTAGGAATAGATCCTTCTGATATAAATATTCTTCCATCTGCATCTTCCATAACTGGTAGTTTTGGCTGTTAAATTTCTCGACCCTAAACTTTCCATCTTCTGACATTGCTCCCACTCGAACCAGGAACCCTCTTTTTCTGTGAGTTACCTTATGCTCTGATACTAGTTGTTAGAAAAACAGGACTGCGGAGCAATAAAATAAAACAAATGCAGAAACAAAACACATAAGACACACAATACAAGAGAGACATAGATTTACGTGGTTCACCCAGTGTGGGCTACGTCCACCAGAGAAATTGCTAGGTCCTTCCTTTATTATTATCCAGCAAATGAAGGGATACAACCTACATCAAAACCCATTGTAACTTCTCGTTCTTTCTCTCATAGTCTCCTCTCTCAGAATACAATATTCACCATCATTCATAGCCGCAATACATTTCCCTCATAAAAGAGGGTTGCCTTCTAGGGAAAAAATCCCTAACATAATCTCTACCGTTAGATCTGCGACCTTATAATGAACGGTCCAGATTTACAATGAAATTACAATATAGTTTTATAAGGCAATTTTTTCTTCAGGGGCTTCGCCCCCGAACCTCCGCTGGGGGCCCGCTTTCCCCCAGACCCCCCAGCCAGGGGGATAGGCCCCCCGAACCCTGCAGAGAGGGTACCCCCCCTCTGCACTCCCCCACGTGGAAGAGTGTACATACTTCTGGGGTGTAAATACTTCATGGGGTATAAACACGGCTGAAAGTACAAGACCTATAAATCAGGAAGATAATCAGGCTCCACAACCAACACAATGTGTAATCAAGAACACATAATGACACTTCATTCAATGTAATTTCCAGATCATGGATGATGAAAGATGGTTGTGCAAAGAGTTACTTCCAGCATATAAATGACTATCCAATCAATCTTGTATTATTACCACTTCAATGTATGTAACACACCCCATCCACTCATTGATCGGGAAATGTCACTTACTCAGACACTTAGCTTAGTTCTAACAGCATAATGTAACACCCAGTAATCAACTGAGGTATGTCACATAACTTTTTTTTTATTTTTTAGTTTAAATGTGTGCAAACCGTCCACTTAAACATAAACATATTGAACTGCATGAATACATATATGCATACATACATACTGAACTGCATGAAATTAAACATACACATGCAATGCTCTAGCAGAAGCTTCACATATAAAAGATAAATAAATAGTTGTGTTATGTAAAATATATGATTTTCAGACTGATTTAACAATGAACATAGACATGCATCGTATACAATGTATATCCTTAAACATACAGACAGTTATGCTCACACAAGCAATAAAACCCATAAAATAACACATAAATGACAATGCAACATGGAATTCAACACATAACCGGTACTTATCTTGGTAAGAGTGTCACCAACTGCGTGCAGACCATCCACGAACCTCCCAACCTTAGACTACACTATTCATCACTCTCAACAGTGATTCACCCCCGAGTTGGGACTAGACTCCACCTGGGAAAGGGATTTCTAACTCGACTAAAGGTTCTCTTTCAAACAGAAAGACTCCCTCTCAGGTGTTCACTCAACCACAGCTTACAGCCTCTCCTTTCCCACATGCCTGTCCCACCAAAGGAAGTGTGCCCCTTCTGTGCTCAACAGTCCTTTGGCTGCCCCACTTCCCTTCCAGGGATTCAACAACAGGCCGAACTTGAAGTCTCAGAGCATTGTAGTCACAGTTTATCACCTTCAGGAAATCAATCCTCAACAATTCCCTCACTCGGAGAATTGCTCACGGGCCTGACAACCCGCCTCTTTAATCATGCTCCCAAGCTGACAGGTACACCAACAAGAATGGATATCAATCTGGTCTGGGTAAGGTGGTAGGAAGATATGAGGTATCTCAAGGACTGACGGAATGTATCCTCGATACTGGTTCTTTGGTCGAAGGAAAAGATGGTAAGATTCTCCTCTTCACAATGGTTGATTCCCCCCAAAGGAACTAAGTCTCGGTAATAAGTATGCATGTCTCCAACTTGACACTTGTCATGTTGGAAGATAGTCTCATACACGTGTCCCCTACTTTAGGACTTAGGATAAATTAATTATATGTACTTTATGTTTTTAATAAATATTAATATAATATTTCTTTCTGGCTTTAAGCTCTCTAGCTTAGCCATGTTCTTAACTTTAGGTCCTCCCTTTCCCTATTTGGTGGAATCTAGTCCCCCTTCTCTTTTATCGTGGTCGGTCTGCGTGCAATGGTGTATTTTTATATTAATCATGAGTTCATTGACCTTAATTTTGGGTCTCTATCAGACACAATCATTTTAGGAATTTTGTGCAATCGTGCCACTTCCTTCATGAAAATATCAGCAACATCTGTTGCTTTGTGAGTAGTTTTTAATGGAATAAAATGGGCAGCTTTTGTAATCTTGTCCACCACTACCATAATAGAATCATGTAGCTTGCCTATTCTGGGCAATCCCATAATAAAATCCATTATCGCCACTTCCCACTTCCATTCAGGAATGGGCAAAGGTTGCAACAATCCTGTTGGGTGCCTATGCTCTGTTTTAACTTTCTGGCATTCCATACACCTAGCGATGTATTCTGCAATTTCTCTCTTCATTCCTAGACAAAAGTATTGGCTCTTGACCGTTGCTATGGTTTTCTGATATCCAGGGTGCTCTGCATAAGGAGCATTATGCATCTCATGCAAAATTATACATTTCAAGTCCTGGACATTTAGTACAAAAATTATGTTCTTGTGCAACAGTATTCCATCTACTCCCAACTTATAAATATCCATTTTTTGTGGTGTATTACCTTGCTATAGTTTTGCTATCAATTATTTATATTGCAGGTCTGTATTTGTAGCCTCCAAAATTTTTCTTTTAACATCAGTTTGATACATGTTGATGGTTGTAGCATGAATCTCATGCACCCTCCTGTTGAGTGCATCCACCACTTTATTTTCTTTCCCTTTGATATGCTTTATATCAAAGTCATATTCGCTTAGAAATTCTAACCATCTTCTTTGTCTAGCATTTAGATTTGGCTGATCAAATAAATATTTCAAACCATTGTTGCCTATTCTTAACTCAAACCTTTTTCCCATGAGGTAGTGTCTCCATTTCCTCGGGGCATGCACTATGGCTTCCAACTCCAAATCATGAGTGGCGTAGTTTCTTTCATGATCCTTCAACTTCCTTGATTCATAACATATCACAAATCCATTTTGGCTGAGGACTCCACCAAGTCCTTCATTACATGCATATGTTCAAACAATGAAATCTTCATTTGGGTCTGCAATCCTTAGTATAGGAGCACTTGTCAATAATTGTTTCAAATGTTGGAAAATCCTTTCACAATCCGACGTCCACTGAAACTTCATACCTTTTCTTTGCAAGGAATTGATTGGGTGTGCTATCTTTGATAATCCTCTAATGAATCTCCTGTAGTAGCCTGCAAGGCCCATGAATGATCTAACCTCTGTCACATTCTTTGGTGTTGACCATTCTCTAATGGATTCAATCTTCTTGGGGTCCACGGCTATCCCATCTTTTGAGATGATATGCCCCAAATAATGAATTTGTTTCTGATAAAATGAGCACTTTCTCAATTTGGCATACAACTGTTGATCCCTTAATACTTGCAACACCATCCTCAAATGATTTTCATTCTCTTCTTATGTCTTAGAGTATATAAGAATGTCATCCAAAAAGACAATGACAAACGTTTCTAAATATTCTCGAAAAACACCATTCATGAAGCACATGAAAACAACTGGTGCATTTGACAACCCAAATGGCACCACTGTGAACTCATAATGACCATACCTTGTCTTGAAGGCAGTCTTGTTGATATAATCCTCCTTAATTCTTACCTGATGGTATCTCGATCTGAGATCTATCTTTGAAAAGATCTTTGCATCCTTCAATTGATCAAAAAGATCATCAATCCTTGACAGAGGATACTTGTTATTTACAGTTACTTTATTCAATTGTCTGAAATGAATGCACAATCTTAACGTTCCATCTTTATTTTTCACAAACAAGACTGGGGCACCCCAAGTTTCATTTGCAACTCCTTCAATTTTGGTGTACTCATTCTATAAGGAGTCTTTGACATGGGAGCTTCTCCTGGTGTCAGATTTATAGAAAAATTGAGGTCTCTCCTTGGGGGTTGTCATGGTACTTCCTTGAATACATATTCAAACTCTTTCAGGACTGTATAATTTTCCAAATTTGGCACCTTGTCTTCATATGTCTCCTCCATATGAGCTGCAAATATTTGACATCCTCTTCTATAACATTTCTTCAGCTGCAATGCTGAAATGTCTCTAATGGTTATTGCCCTGGGAATTCCCTGCACTTTCCTTTGGTTCCCTTCTTCATCCAAGAAAGTGAATGCTTTGTTATGACAATCCAATAGAGCATGAAGTAGGTCCAACCAATCCATCCCAATTAAACAGTCATAGGAACCTAAGGGTAATATATTCAAATCTTCCTTGGTGTTCAATCCGTTCATGTCCATGAGACATGACTTAACCATCTCATTAACCTTTCTTTTGGTTCCTGTAGCCAACTGTACCAACCAATATTTTCCATGCCTGCTTCTTGGAAATTGAAGACTTTCTACCATCTTAGGATCTATATAACTATGAATAGCTCCTAAATCAATCAAAATAGCAATGGTTTGGTTGTTAATCATACCTTCAAATTCAATCATGTGTGACTGATATTATGCTTGCTTGTTATCCAGGGCTGCATAGATCCTTAGCACATTTCTTCCCATGTCCTCCATTGTTTCAACTTGATGTACATTATAAACAGTCCTTCCTTTTTCACCTCTGTGAGGACAATCTCTGAATCTATGATCTCCTTTACAACCCCAACATTGAATAGGTGGTTGCCTTGGCCTTTGGCCCTCTGCCTCTATCATTTTGGGATGTTTAGAATTTGGTAGTCCCTGTGGACTATTTCTAAAGAATGATGGTTTAAATATTTTCTTCCTCTGATCCACCTTGAACTTATTTTTGTCTTCATAAGATTTTTGGAAAGTTAACCTTGCTTTTTGCTGATCATACATACACTTAGTTCACCTTACGGTCTCTTCCAATGCCTTGGGATCATCATATTGAATTTTTTCACTGATGAATGCTGGAAGTCCACTCAAATACCTTTGAATTTAACTGTCTCATCCTTGATGAAGGAGACGTACTTCAACAGTTCTAGGAATCTTCTTTCATATTCATCTATGGTCATACTTCCAAGTTTGAGTTCAAAGAACTCCTTCATTTTCTTGTCATAATACCTCTTAGTCAAGTATTTCTTCTCAAAATACTTCTTAAATTCCCTCCAAGTAACGCTCTTCTCTTTAATGTGTTGTACCTGCACAAGTTGATCCCACCACATGGATGCCTTTCCTTTGAGTTGATAGATGGAAATTCTACCCTCTACATGGGAAGAATAATTGTGTAATTGAAAATACTTCCTCATGCCCAACAACCATGTTTCTACATCTTCATCCTTCTTGTGCTCACCATCAAATGTAGGAGGTTTGATTTTGTTCATTTCTCCTCATAGCTCATCCACCCAAGACCTCTTATGTTGTAAGATAGGGGATGGACTTGTGCTGCTACCTGCTCTTTTCTTGGAATGGTTTCGGGAGTGATGGTGGTGTCTGCTAACATTTCCTGATCTCTTTTTCTCATCTGAAGGTTTGTGACTTCCAGATTTTCTTGAGTCACTTTCTTTTTCCAATTTATTTTCTATTTTGTTCAGACTTTGCAATAACTTCATGTTGAAGTCATCTTGCTACTCTTTGGCTCTTATAATCCTTTCATTACCAGCTTTATGGCTTTGGAAATCCTTTTGCAAATTTTTAATAGTCTCTACCATATTCAAGTTTTCATCCCTTTCCTCTCCATGTCCATTGGACTTTGTTCCTTCAATGTCCAAATGGAAATTCATCCCTCTACTCTCATCTTTTGTTAACTATAGTTTCCTCGTGTCTCTTCCATTCCTATGGACTCGATACTTGATCTGATCTGATCTAGTTGTTGTTAGTTTTGCAAAATGTGCAGCCATTAAAAATTATTAGTTTAACTAAATCAACAATCCACGAGAAATATGAACTATTTCGGCTCAATAATTATATCAGAATTATCTTTTTTGATTTCTTAGTGTTGTTTCCATGACAATTCTTAGACACAGCCCAAGTTTTGAGAAATTAGCAAGCACCATATCATCACGAAGAGATACATCGGACACAAGGTGGTTTTCTGAAACCATTTTTGCATAAGTTTCGATGTCACGTGCTTCAATATGTCAAATCCACCATTCGTGGGACAGGTGAAGGTTAGTCAGATCACTCTGTCTCATTCGCTTGTACATCAAAACCGTTTGAGTTAGGTGAATGCTACCATGTAACGAACTCAAAACGTTTAATCATTTGAATTGGATTAGTCGATCATGGAAACCCATTGCACTTGTGTGAAATTCTGTCAGGCATTCATGATTGAGGTTCTATAATTACCAACTCTCGGATATGGAAGCATCATCTTATCCATCAGCGAGCAGTCTCCAAACTGGCTCGAACTTCTCATCTCTGCAAACATATTTCGGTGTCCATAAATTGAGGTATATGGACCCAGTTAAATCCAATGAGACTGGTTATTCATGCAACATGCTAAATTTTCCTGCGAGTACGAAGGAAAAGGTAGTTGCACAGATACTGGTGACTAAATTTCACACAATACCTGTTACTAATTCGAGATTGGAAATCAGGCTGAATCCAATCATGAGGGATCTGGTTATCAAAAGACTAGCTGCTAAGAAGAAATGAAGCAAGTGATAGAGGAAAGAACTCGTCGTTGAAGCGGCTGAGAGTTTTGGAGAGAACCGGTTTGGTTAGATTCTTTAAAGGAGGAGCTAGCTAAGCTGAAATGAGCCCCCAATACAATTGAGTATATTTCAATGATTTTTGGATAGATGATAGCATAGGTAAGGAAGATCCGGAGATGATAGACCTGTTCTTATATGGTCTCTTTGAATAGGGCCACTGCTATTTTGAATCATCCCCTTTTGTAATTTTTTATTTTGAATGAATATATAAGTGCAGAAGTGGATTTTGTACTACTTAAGACAATATTCCACTGATGATGTTACGAATCTTGTTTCCTTTAATATTATGAGTATTCTTGTAAATTATATTTCACTTTCAACTATTTGAATAAAACCTAGAATTCATCTCATTCACTTGACTCGTTTTAAATAATACTTCAATGCAGTTGTGTATTCCTCCTTCTTTGAATACTATGTAAATTTTTTTCTAATTAAACTTAGGCTCGTCGTCTTAATTAGCTTTTCAGACAATTTTGCGCACATAAAAATTCAACATGTGTGCCTTTATTTATCATGCAAATGAATTTATAAAGTAAATCATGTTTCCAAGTACCTGTATATGCTATACATTTCCTCTTCGTTGCGCCAATAACTTGCGCGCACTACTTCTGTGTTGCGTGCCAATATCCTTTGCGCATTGTTTCTGTATCGCACTTGGATATTCCACATGCATTTCTCTCTATGTATTGCATCATGCTAAAGTTCAATATGCCTTACCATGTACAATAATAGGTATTCCCCACCGAATACTCTGTCGCTACCACGCACAACTACCTACACGCACCCTTGCCTGCACTCTAGCGATACAACACATACTCCTATTGTGTGCACACCAACCAAACTTCATCATGCCTCACAATATTGTGCACACCACATGCAACTTTACTATGTGTATGCACTCCGTGCAATGCTAAATTTAGTGCATGCATCTCTACATATTATTCTTTCGCGCGATGGCTCAATTTTCCATAAATGCAATATACTGTATCCCATACTATAATCTCATCTCTATTCAACTAGTTTGGCCCATTCAGGCTCAGTGTCAAAAATTGACGTTCTGATACCATATTGTAACACAGCCCGTCCACCCACTGACCGGGGAATGTCACTTACTAAAACACTTAGCTTAGTTCTGACAACATAGTGTAACACCCAGTAATCAACTGAGGTATGTCACATAATTTTTTCTTTTTCTTTGAGTTTAAATGTGTGCAGACCATCCACTTAAACATAAACATACTGAAATGCATGCATACATTTAGGAATACATACATACTGAACTGCATGCAATTAAACATATACATACAATTCTCTAGCGGAAGCTTCACATATAAAAGATAAACAAATAGTTGTGTTCTGTAAAATATATGATTTTCAGACTGATTTAACAGTGAACATAGACATGTAGCATATATCCTCAAACATACGAACAATTATGCTCACACAAGCAATAAAACCCATAAAATAACACATAAATGACAATGCAACATGGAATTCAACACATAACTGGTACTTATCTTGGTAAGAATGTCACCAACTGCATGCAGACTGTCCATGAACCTCCCAGCCTTAGACTACATTGTTCTTCATTCTCAACAGTGAGTCACCCCTGAGTTGGGACTAGACTCCACCTGGAAAAAGGATTCCTAACTCAACTAAAGGTTCATGGTCAACCGTAAAGACTCCCTCTCACGTGTTCACTCAACCACAGCCTACAACCTCTCCTTCCCCACATGCTTGTCCCACCCAAGGAAGTGTGCCCCTTATCTACTCAACAGTCCTTCGGCTGCCCCTCTTCCCTTCCAAGGCTTCAACAACAGGCCGGACCGGAAGTCTCAGAGCATTGTAGCCACAGTTTATCACCTTGAGGAAATCGATCCTCAGCAATTCCCTTTCTCAGAGAATTGCTCACAGGCCTAACAACCCGCCTCTTCAATCCCTCTCCCAAGCTGACAGGTACACCAACAGGAATGGATATCAACTTGGTCTGGGTAAGGTGGTAGGAAGATACGAGGTAGCTCAAGGACCGATGGAATGTATCCTCAATACTGGTTCTCTAGTCGAAGGAGAAGATGGTAAGATTCTCCTCTTCACAATGGTTGATTCCCCCCAAAGGAACTAAGTCTCGAAAATAAGTATGCATGTCTCCAACTTGACACTTGTCATGTTGGAAGCTACTCTAATATACTTGTCCCCTACTTTAGGACTTAGGATAAATTAATTATCCGTACTTTATGTTTTTAATAAATATTAATATAATATTTATTTTTGGCTTTAAGCTCTCTAGCTTATCCCCGTTCTTAACTTTAGGCCCTCCCTTTCCCTATTTGGTGGAATCTAGTCCCCATCTCTTTTATCGTGGACGGTCTGTGCACAACAATGTATTTTTATATTAATCGTGAGATATATACAAAATAGGCATTCTATCCTTTAACATCTAGGCACGCTGGCCTAATTCCAAGACATAAGAATTGTAGCTTATAATACTGGCTCACTAGCCTATAATGCATATTATAAACACAAAGGTTCGCTAACCTTAATATTGCGTGCACTTTAGTTTCTGCGCACGGTATCCGCTGACCTCAAGGTTGTGTTCTCTTTAGTTACTATGCATTGTATCCTCTATCTTTAAGGTTGCGTGCACCTTAGTTACTGCACGCGGTATTCAGAAATGTGCACATTACATCCCTTTTCTGCGCAATATATGCGTGCACCATGCCATGAAAGGTGTATTACAAAAATGATGTCTAAACAACTCACTAGCTTAAATATACTTGGATTATATTTACATTTGGGTTCGGCTGAGGGATATTACAATTTATAATTAAGACAAGCCAAAGATAAAGCTTGTGTGTAATTCCCAACAATAATATATATGTAAACAATGACTATTCAAGATGTAATTTCCATCAAATGAGGAATGCAAATGACTGTCCAAACATGTATTGTTATCTATAGTATGACTTTCAAAGTATGTCTTAATTTGAGACAAGTCAAATCTAAAGATTACATGTAAATCCCATCAACAATATATGTGCAAACAATGATTGTCCTTCAATGTAATTTCCAAAAAAAGGAAGCATACAAATGACTATCACCCTTATCTCTTTATAGCCAGCTAAGACTACATTTCTAGTGGATGATACTAAAAAGTCTTAGTGGATGATATTTATGAAAAATGATTGGTGGATGAAAATTTTCTTGATGAATACTTGTTTGTAGTGTCCTTGAAAACCTCGCAGTTTTTTTATACTAAAGTTTACCTCGTCTTTAGCAAGTTTTCATAGCACTTCTCCCATAATGAAGACTACAAAAATACAAGTAAAAATGCTCCATACAACTAGATTCAGGGTCATTTATTCAAAATGGGACTTGATCATGTACTTTGTTGATTCCTAAGAGAATATTATCTATGATGTGCTTGGGGCATGCCATAATGAACATAATGGATTACATTTTGCAGTCAAAAGAAAAACTCTCAAATTTCTACAAGCATGATATTGTTGGCCAACCCTTCATAAGAATGATAGAGAATACATTATCATATGTGATGAATTTCAAAGAATAGGAGGCCACATAGGTTGATGAAATGCCTCTACAACCCCAAATTTCATTAGAGTCATGTTGGGGAAAGGGTATGAGAAGGCCCATCACTACCCCCCAATTGGAGTTTTTGCATGCCCCTATCTAAAAAAAAAAGACAATTTCCTAATATGATGATAAGGAGTTCCATGTTCCAAATTTTGAGTCAAAAAATAATGTTTGGGGCCATTCCCATGTGATGAGTTGTAACACCATTCCATGATAGTGATACATAAAATATTAGTATTAGTAGAGGGACTTGTTTCGTGGCTAGTGAGATCATTTGAACACTAGGATTTGTAAGTTGGGGTTGTGAATGATAAGGAATGGATGAAGATCATATGGTGTTTTTTGTATGACTTCTTGATTACATTCTTTTTGTATGAATATTTTTGATTCTGTATGAATTGGTTTTGTAGGCTACATAAACATTTTGCATTACAAAACTGATATATATTAGGGTTTATTAGTTGTTCAATCTTAGTACATTTGAGAACCCACACATGATAGATACACATGCATGCCCTCACATATTTTTTGCATATTTTGGGCATAAATTTTCCTCTTGGCTACAATTCGAACTATCTTGAACAACAAGAAGGAAAATGAAACCACAATGCTAAATATGTACTCTATCAACTATGACTCTATTTATACTTGAAAATATTCCTATCTATCCCATCTAATCAATCCCTTGATTGGTGGTAGTTGTTCCTTAATTAGCTAATTTCTTGCATGTTGTTCAAGGAACTATTTCCCTCCTTTGTCAATTAAAATCCTCAATATTAGCAAGATATTGAATCAGTTAGTGTATTTATGACTACATTTAAGTGCTAGCAGCTTTGAAGGTTGTGAAGGGACAATATCCCTTAAATTTGTCAACCATTAAAAAAAATGGTCTATGCCAATGAATGAAGGAGATAACCTTTCCATGTGGGTCAAATTCTTTCACCATAGTTGCACTATTTCTTTCTTGTGAACCATATTAACTTAAAGATTCAAATCACACAAAACCATAAAAACACTTAATATCAAGCATATATCACATTCATATTTAGATTAAGTAATATCACATTTTATTATATAAGAATGAGTCATAGTATCTACATCGGTCATCAAAAGTGATAATATTTTCCACGAAGGTCTTGGCATATGAGGAAAATGGTATCAAATTTTGACATAATGTGGGCCATGGAAAGTGACAAATTAAAGGCTCATCACTACCCCCAATTGGAGGTTTTGCACACCCCTATCTAAAAATAAGAATGGGGTAGTGAAACGGAACAAGTGAAACAGACAATTGAGTATCAGGCCCTCTGCATTCTTATTGATTCTTATGGGAAATAGAAACCTCACAAGCTTAATTTCATGATTGAAAAGACAACCCTGCCATTCCAGAGGTACAAAGAGTATGGTCCTTTCCTCAAGGAACCCCTGCACCTAAAGAACCTAAGTGAAAATTCAAAGGAAAAGATACATTTCCAATATATCATGCATTTTTGTCATAGGATCCATAATACATAAACTTAGTTGAAAATATTAGTTAGAGAATCAAATTTTATAGGCACCCCATGAGGGGATTTTTTTCCACATATGGATCCACTAGCATTTTTATTCCCTAAAATTACATGTCAACATTTTTAGGGATTTTCATATGCAAATATTGGAAATTCAACAACTCACCATTGTCATCTCCCTATGTTTCCCTCAAGCTCTCTCTCGGTGCCCTCTGTGAGTTGTGTCTTCTTCCTAACCCTGCCCCCAAGATATCTCTCCTAGCCAGTTCCCTCTAGGATCTCTCTCTCTCCTTTTTAACCATCCTTGTGAGATCTCTCTCCCAATTCCATTCCTTCTCTATCTCGTTCCTTCTCTGGCATTCCCTTCTGTTATCGGACTAATCGGTAGGTGCAGACACTAATAGATCTCTCTAGATCCACCTGGATCTAGAAAAAAATAGGATAGGACATGACTCTTTCCCTAAGTTTTGAACATTGAATTAGCTAATAGGAATAGACAAGTAACATACCTTTATATTGCTTACTAGGGTCTTTGTTTCTCCCACTTCACTTCGGTGCTCTCGTGAGGTCAAGACCAAGACAACACAAACCAACCAAAGTGAAGATAGCAAAATATATTCAACAGTCAACTTATGTGTATGATCAAGGAATTACACAATAAAGTGAGAATAGATTTATGGGAAAGGGACATGCCACTGTATCATATTGATTGAAAGTAAAGATTACAACCCGATCGCCTTGATGTTGCAAGCTTCCTTTCGATGGATCTTGGCTCCAACACACACACTTGCTCAATCCTTGTATGAAGAAGATCAAATCCTCTTGATAGACTTGTTAGAGTCTCCAAGCTACTGTTCATTCTAAGTCCTTCACATAATTCTTTCACCAATTCTCCAATGAATCTTGCTTAACCTTTTCCATGAGAATTCCCTCAATATATAGGAGAGAATGAGATAGTTACTTGGATAAGAATGATCCCACAATATCAGGGAATCCAGTACAA
>ML810035.1:221543-236007 GCA_009831015.1 Picea engelmannii
TGCAGGGACTAATATGCAGGATATAAATGTGCTCAAGAAGAAATTAGCCAATTCATTTGCGATGAAGGATTTGGGTGCTGCAAATAAAATCCTTGGTATGAGAATAACAAGAGACAGGAAAAATAACAAACTGACATTGTCTCAGGGTGATTACACAGAGAAGGTCTTGGAGAGGTTTAGAATGCAGAATGAAAAACCAAATAGTACAGCTTTGGCCAGCCATTTCAAATTAACTAAGGAAATGTGTCCCAAGACACAGGAGGAGATAGAATACATGTCCAGGGTCCCATATTCATCAATAGTCGGCAGCTTGATGCATGCAATGGTTTGCACAAGACCAGATATTGCACATGAAGTGGGAGTTGTGAGCAGGTATATGAACAATCCAGGTAAAGAACACTGTGAGGCAGTAAAGTGGATTCTCAGGTATTTGAGAGGTACTACTACACATGCATTATGTTTTGGAGGCTCAAACACTTATCTACAGGGATATGTTGATTCATATATGGCAGGTGATAAAGACAGCAGGAGGAGCACCACAAGGTATGTTTTTACTATAGGTGGAACAATAGTAAGTTGGATATCAAAACTACAAAAGGTTGTTTCACTTTCAACAATAGAGGCAGAGTATGTTGTTGCTACAGAGGCTAGTAAAGAGATGATTTTGTTACAAAGGTTTATGGAGGAACTGGTGTTATCCATAATTTTGGTCGTCATGATAATGTTATGATGATGGAGAAATCAGGCTCTTCACTAAAACACTTTCCTGAGAAAAGTTACCTTTGTCTCTTTCCAGAATTCACATTTTTAAGGGAGGTTTGCAGGCTACCTATATATTTTCCTGCGAGAATGCATGATTCTCGTAGGCTGAATTAAGATAGGGTGTGAGAGGTTCACACTATACCTAACTATTAGGGTGTGAACATATTCTAAAGGAAGGAAAAAGATAAATTCTCGAACCTTCTAGAAGGGAATCTTCTAGAATGATAAGTTGGCATTCGAATGGTTATCTAAGTATTGGTTTTCCTGATATCTTGGGATCATTCCTATCCAAGTAACTAATCTATTTTCTCCTATATATTGAGGGGAATGCTCATGGAAAAGGTTAGAAGCAAACTAGCAAGAGATTGATTGGAGAACTAGTGGAAGATTGTATGAAGGACTGATGCTACAACAGCTAGAGACACCAGCAAGGTTATCAAAAGTGGTTGATTTTCTTCATGCATAAGCAAGTGTGTGTGTCAGAGCTAGGAGCCATTGAAAGGAGGCTTGCAACATCAAGGCTCAGGTTGTAAGTTTTTCTTTCTATCAATATAATACAGTAATGTGTCCCTTTCCCATAAAGTTGATTGCACTTTTATTACATAACTCCTTGATCATATGTATAGATTAACTGTTGGATATATTGAGTTGTTTTCACTTCGATTGGTTTGAATGGTATTGGTCTAGACTGCACAAGAGCATCGGAGAAAAATTGGTACAAAAAATACCCAAGGAAGCAATCATACGGTATGTTCATGATTCTTGCCTCTTAGTTCATTCAATAGTGAAAATCTAGGGAAAGAGTATCATTCTGTCCTGTTTTTTTCTAGATCCAGGTGGATCTAGGGAGATCGGTTTGTGTCCGCACTCACGGATTTATCCTATAACAAAATTGGCAACTCCACTAGGGATCAATTCCCTTTTTCTTTATGGTTTTTGAGTTTTTCTGTGGCCATTTTCTCTAGTTTCTTCTTTCTCCTGTCTTGTCAGTCTCCGAGTCTTTAGGATATCCTGATAGACTTACTCGGTCCAGAAGCCTTTCTCATTTTTGCTTTCATTTTCAAAAATTTTGTCATCTTCAGGAGTTCTCACACTGTGTTTAATTACAGCCTGCGAGAATCAGTCAGGTTCGCACCCTGCATATAGGGTCTAGTGCGAGCACCTCGCACCTTGCTACAAGGTTGCCTGCGAGAATCTTATATTCTCGCACTGTGTAACACTGCTTGCCTGCGAGCAAGATTTTTGAAAATTTTGAAATTGAGTTTTGACTTTTCCAACTGCTCAGATCAGTTGAATTACCTCTTTTGGGCTTATTGGATCATTGATTTATATATCTCTTGCTTTAGTTTGCATGCTCGAACAGTTTTAGGGTTTCAAGGTTTTTCTTGCCTTTGTAGCTTGGCTTTCATTTCTTGGCTCTTATTGGTAAATTAATTCTCTCTGACTTCTGGAGCTGAGTGTGTCTGATTGGCTGAGAACCAGTGATTGGTAGAGAGTTAAGTGTTTGATGTTTCTCATTTTCTTGTTGGTTTGAAAGCACATTTTCGTTTGCATTGAGGAAACTATTTGGTTTGTTCTTTGTTCTTGCTTTCGTTGAAAGAGTTGATTGGGTTGTTATTGCTTGATTCTTTGTGATTTGATTTTTTGCTCTATCATTGATATAGTGCGAGTTCTTTTTGGAAAGTGAACACAATTGTTTTCTTCCATCAAATTGTTTTTTTCATTTACAAAACATTGAAAATCGAATTTTAAGAATTGTTGAAGTTTTGAAAAAGAAAACATAGTACATTGTCATTTGATGAATGATTGTTTGTATTGACATTGGAAAAAGGAAATTTTGCATATAATTCATGGTTGATTTAGAAACCTTCTCTCTCTCCCTTATATAGAATTCATTGAACGGAAAGTGTTATTTTTCATTTTCATTCTTGCATTATTTGGGTTAGAGTCATACACACATGAGTTTCATTTCCGTTACCTTTGAGTAAACAACAGCCCTTAAAAACATTGCGTAATCTTAAAATGTATCTAGTAACTCTTTTCTAGGGCTCTTTTACACCAACATTTAGTTAGGCTAGTGCTTTGGAGTAGGAAGAGAGATACACTCTCCAAAAGATCAAAACACACAATAGCATCTTGAGTTAGGGAGTGGTAAATTCCATTTGCAACATATTGTCCTGGGAAGCCCTTCTAACACAAGGGTCAAGCACTAGGTCGCATTGGTGTTGGCAGAGTTACTCACCCTGCTTTGTTGACATCGGTGTAGAGATTGCACATATTACGGGGGTCACTCCGAGGTATACCCACAATTATGAGTGGAAGCCTTTGAGTTGATTTCGGGCTAGATACCCTGCCCTTACATGTGGATCGGACTGACGACTGTCCCCCCAGGTTTTACTGTTGTTTGTGGTGACCTTAGTGGCCTATCTCTCTAGGTTCTTACCCAAGGTGACTGTGAAGGGGAAAGTCTTCACGGTACCTGGAATTGACGTTGATCAAACTCACTCGGGCTCCTTGGAGGGTATACCCACGATAATGTGTGGGAGCTTGCACCAGGGTGTAAGTCCGTTAAGCAGGTCGTCAATGTAACTTTTCCATCCTAGCCCCGCCCCTTCTCGTCTTGTTTTTGCGACGTTGGATTTCATCATCAACTAGTGGCTTCGAAATTGGAAGGTATTGTTTTCTTGGTGATTTTTTCCTAGATTTTGTTTACTAGTGTGTGTTGTTTGTTTATCGAAGTTGACCTTAAGAGTTTCTTCGCGGAGCTTGTCACTTATTTACAATTTCTCCCCCACGGCGTTCATGTAGAATGCAAGGTTTATCTCCAGAGCATCTGGACGATTATCAACCCTCGCCTACTGGTACACCGGAGAGTTCTCCCCATCGGACTAAAGTCCTAGTGGTTACTCCACCACACGGGGAAACAAGTGACGTTCCAGTTGTCACCACACCACCTCCACAGGTAGCACGAACTGACTCTCTAGAAGATTTTCAAATTACCAATACTAGAGAGGACTATCGCATTCGCCGTGGTGAACGACCTGTTGTGTGATTAAATTCTTTTGACGAAGCCGTTGTTACCTCTTCTGAATCAACCGTTGGGCCTTCTCACGGTGTAGTAGGCCAAGATCCTTTTTGGTTAGGTGATTTCCGACGAGTCCTGTTTGGTACTGAGGCACCTACCGTCTACGAAATTAACCCTCCAATGTCTCCTGAGACAGAAACTACACTAGAGACTACCACTTATCATTTTGTTCTTCCTCCCGAGATGGCCCATCTCGCAAATACTATGAGTGTCCAAACCGGAATTACTGCAGCTACTCTTGCTCCTATCAATACCCAGTGAATGCCTGAGGTTAACCCAAATTTACCTCTTGGTTACCATGCATTGAATGCTTTGTTGAATGCTTCCAATCCAACACCTCCGCAAACCCCAACCGGTTCTCCAGGTGGTCCTCCTTTTCCTGGGTATGATGTTCCTTGTTTTATTCCGACACTCCCACCTTTTCCTTCTGGCAATCCTAATCCTAGTGGCACTATCCCGACTGTTGCAACAAACCCGCAGATTCCTATTGGTGGACAGGGTGGTACGGTTCCTTTTCCTTTTCTCGGACACAACACAGTTACTACGCAACCTACGGTTGGCACACAACTTCCGGGTGGAACTATACCTACGATAGGGGGACCAACCTCACATTTTGGACAAAATATACCTCCTGAATTGGCCCAGTATTGGAATCAGCTTCTACAAAACTTTCCTCAAAATACTGGGGGGCAACAAACTATCCCTACTGTGGGCCAACCATTACCGGGTATAACTAATCCTATTTGGGGTCGGAGTCACACTACTCAGCCTCAGGTCCCCACTCAAACTCAAGGTTACAATCCTTGGGGCTACTATCCTATCCGGCCACCACCGAATCAGCCAGGGTCTTCCCTCTATGGGCAGACTGCATACAGTCCTACTGGTTTGCCGAAAGGGATTCCACCCCAAAGTCACCAGTACCCACAAGTGAATCGGCAGTTGCCTTTCCTTGTTACTTTGGACTTGCCAGATTTGACTAGGATTCTGAATGATCCTATTCGTCACTCCCCCCAATGGCCTGCTATTCCTGCCAAGCTTCCGTCGAATATTCTGAAATTCGATGGCAAGGCGGGGGAGGATCCAAATAATCACGTGATGAATTTTCATCTGTGGTGTTCATCCAACTCTTTGATGGATGACTCCATTCGCCTATGTCTTTTTCAAAGAACTCTTACTAGTTCCACTACGAAGTGGTATATTGAATTGCCACGAGGTTTCTTCTCCGATTTTAACACCCTGGCTATGTCTTTTCTTACACATTACCAGTTGTCGATCCGTTATGATACTGGGACTAAGATTTTAACTTATTTTAAACAAACTAAAGGCACTCACATCTCGGATCAGATACATGAGTGGAGACGGAGACGACATCTCATCAAACTTGAACTCCCTGATCAGTTACTGGCCGAATGGTTCACGAAATCCTTTGTGAACGAAATTGGTAAAGACATCGCCATGGGTGGTGTTGTTACAGAGGAGCAGGCTATAAGTTGTGCCCAATATCTTGATCTCGTTTATTCGCAAACGGGAACACTTTAGGATTTGTTACCTGAACTACCCCGTCCTGGTACTTCCAGCACTTCAACTACTCCAGCTGCCTCGCATGCAGCTGATGGTGTGATTGGTACTACCCATACCCACTCACATTTTGTTTCGAATATAACCCCTAAATCTACATCTTCTAATGTTCAAAATGCTCTGTCTCCTGCCGCTCCTGCCGGTAAAACCTCTGAGGTGAACGTTGTTCAATCTACCCCGATCGGTAAAGGTAAATCTAAAAAGGGGAGAGGCAAGAATAAGGAGGGTAAGAATAATAATCCAACAGAACAAACTAAAAATGCTCCTGTTGAAGAGAGGGATAAGCACAAACCGCGGTACCCTTACCTTATCTGTGGTGACGATCACTATACAAAGGATTTTCCTTGACGTGCAGAAGTTACTAAGTTCCTTCAAGGAATGCCAAAACCACCTACACCAACAGTCTTGTCCCAACCCTTCCCGTCTCAGCAACAGGCCTCGTTGGTCATCCATGACCAACCCTCTACTTCTACGACATCATATGTTTTGATGTGCACTGGTGATTCTAAGAAGAACGACATTGCAATCGCAACTAGAGCCAAAGATTATTCTCCATCTAAGGAGAAGGTTGACGATTTACCTCCTGCTTTGGTACAAACATCTCCACCAACTCCACCTACCAATGGTCCTCTTCATATCGAACGACTGAGCCCTGATACAGTCCTACGACCCCCTAAGGGTGTTGTTCACAAGTCGACTTTCAATCCTCATGCTCGTGCAACCCAGAACTACAGTATTGTGGAAGATCTGGCCCAAGCACCTTCAGTGATGTCTACCCTTGAAGTCCTTTAGTCTTGTCTTGCACAATGAAGGGCTCTGTTGAAAGCTATACGTGGAATTGATCCTACAGATTCGAATTTGATAGTCTTTGACTTGGAAGATCATATTCTAAGGTTACCCCCTCAGCTTTCTTTTCAGATACAAGTTGTTGTCGCCGACAAGAACATTTTCCAAACTGTTATAGATGAGGGTGCCTCTACATGCGTAATGTCTCTTGCTTGTTGGAAAGCCATTGGCTCTCCTCCTTTAAATGAATCATAAAATACTATGAAAGCCTTTAATGGCTCTGGTTTTAAGCCTTACAGTGTTCTTTCATCATTGCCTGTCACTCTAGAAGGTAAGACAGTCCAAGTTGAAGTGGAAGTTTTCAATGCTCCCTTAGATTATAATCTTCTTCTTGGTCGTAGCTGGGTAGATTCCATGCGCGCTGTTGTGTCAACACTTTTCTGTGTCGTATGATTTACTCACCAGGGAAAAGTTGTTACGGTTGATCAACTTGCCTTCTTCAATTCTGATACTTGTACTGGCAACGTGCCGTTTATAGCTAAAACCCCTTCGGGTTACGAGAATGTCGGTGTCGGTCTTTTAAAGGACTCTTCGCTAATGGGCACTTTCCCCATTCCGCCACCACCCGATATTCCACGCCCGTTAGTTTATTCTATTAATATGATCTCCATTGTACCTCATGAGCTTCTTGTGTCTTTTGACCCTTGGATAGCCCCTGATCTAGGAGATCATACTCGTTTCGGCGATGTCATGCCGTTAAGTCCGGTTGAGTCTACTTATCAAGCCATTCAATCAGCAACCCTTTCTACACCTTCTCTTGATGAGTTGTCTCCCGATCCTTTCCGTGTTGTTTTCCCCACTGATGACATGATCATGTCCGTCATGGAAGACACCCCTTGGGACGATGGGCATCATCGTTCCATACTCTTTCTGGAACAACACACTCTCGAGAATTACCAACGGATTTTGACTCCGTCAATCAGTGTTGTCATATCAACTGTTCCCAGAGCTTCACATGATGTGTTTGATGAAGGGAACCTCAGTAATATATCTCCCACGATTCCCATTGATATATCTGTTAAACCTGGGATAGTTGAAAATGTTCATATTGGAGCTTCGTGTTCTCCAGAGGAAATTGTCACTTATACATCTCTGTTCAAAGAATTTCGTGATATATTTGCATGGAGTTATGAAGCGATACCCGGTATCGACCCTTCTATTGTTGTGCATGAGATTAATACATACCCCAGAGCTAAACCAGTCCAGCAGTGCCTCCGTCCTGTCCATCCACGTAAAGCGGCAGCTATCAAACTCAAAGTTGAAAAACTTCTTAAAGCCGGTTTTATTTATCTTGTGGCTTTGACAGAATGGGTTTCCAACCCTGTACCGATTGATAAGAAAGGTGGTAGTATACGTGTTTGCGTTGATTATAGGGATATTAACAAAGCCTATCTGAAAGAAAACTTTCCAACCCCTTTCATCAACCAGATCGTCGATGACTGTGCCGGCAGTGAAATCTTTTCTCTCATGGATGGATTCTCTGGCTATAATCAAATTAACATCGCTCCCGAGGACCAACATAAAACTGCTTTTATTTTTCCTTGGGGTACTTTCGCCTATAGAAAACTTCCATTCGGTCTTAAGAACGCAGGCGCGACGTTTCAACGTGCTATGTCTTATGCGTTTCACGATATAAAGAATATCGTTCAACCTTATTTGGACGATTTTCCATCTCATTCTTTACGCCGAGTCGATCACCCTATTCATCTCCGAGCAATTTTTGTTCGTTGTCAGTTCTATCGCATTCGTCTAAACCCTCATAAGTGCATCTTTTGCGTAGAGTCCGACCATCTTCTCAGTTTCATTGTTTCATGTCAAGGGATCAGGGTGGATCCTATTAAGGTTGAGGTGATTCTTAATCTCCCTCCTCCTTCTACATTGCGTCAGTTGCAAAGTTTGCAGGGGAAAGAAAACTTTCTTCATTGTTTCATCCCTAATTACGCCGAGATTACTCATGGTTTTACACGTCTTCTAAAGAAAGGTTCAGATTTTGTCTAGGATAAAGTTGCCAACAACGCTTTTGAAGCTTTGAAGTTGTCCCTCATGAAAGCTCCACTTCTTTTCCCTCTTGATTATAGTCGGGATTACTTTCTTTATCTTGCTTCTTCCGAGTATACTATCGGCATGGTTCTCGTTCAGGAGGATGATACACACGATGAACATGTTATATATTACTTGAGTCGAAGTCTTACTTCAACTGAAATCAAGTACCAACATGTTGAAAAACTAGCTTTGGTTGTTGTTCAAGCGGTTCAACGTTTTCGCCATTATATTCTCTCCAGGAAAACTACGGTGATTTCACATTGTAACCCCATGCAACATATTTTGACACGTCAATTGCTGGGGGGCAAGTACTCCAAGTTGATTTTCATTCTCCAGGAGTTCGACTTGGAATTCGATCGCGCCATGTTGAAGAAATCTTTAGTTTTTGCTGAGTTAATTTGTGATTTTCCCCACTCTGCCACAGAAAATGTAGCAGTCGATTCATTACCTGATGAATCTCATTTCCTTATCAACACCGATGATATTTGGTATGGAGATATCATTATATATCTCCAAACCTAGACTTTTCATCCTGCTTTGTCCAGTGCTGAACGACGTCGCATCCATTATCAAGCTCGCCAGTACATTATCCTTGGAGATACTCTTTACCGTCGAGGCATTGACTCTGTTTTTCGACGTTGCCTGACTTTTGATGAAGCCGAGAAAGCTTTGAATGACTGCCATTCTGGAGCATGTGGTGGTCATATGTCTGGGTATGCTACTGCCCAGAAAATCTTACGTGCAGGATATTTTTGGCCTTCCTTGTTCAATGACTGCATTACTGCTGTTCAGAAGTGCCATGCCTGCCAGACCTACAATCAGAAAATTCGGTCGCATCCTGTGGTCTCAGTTGGTCCTTTTGCAAAATGGGGCATTGATTTTATGACATGTCACCCTCACTCGGCCGTGGGGCATGGTTACATTATTGTAGCTGTTGATTACTTTACAAAGTGGGCCGAGGCGATGCCAACATTCGATAATACTGGGAAGACTGCAGCGTTATTTCTTTTCAACCATGTCATAACTCGTTTTGGTGTTCCTCAAGCTATCGTTACCGATCAGGGTAGTCATTTTAGGAATTTTATGATGTCTAAACTTACAGAGAAGTTGGGTCTTCGTCATGATAGCTCAACACCCTATTATCCGCCAGCTAATGGCCAGGTCGAAGCAATCAATAAGGTTCTTATAACTATGATTCTACGGATGATAGGAATACATAAAACCAACTAGCACACGATGTTGTTTTCAACATTGTGGGCATATCGGACATCTGTTAAATCCACTATGGGGTTTACGCCCTTTCGATTAGTTTATGGCATGGAATCCATTTTGCCAATAGAATGTGAGATACCTTCTCTGAAACTAGCTGTCGAACTCTTACCCAATACTTTTGCAGAAGAGGAATGTCTGTTGTATCTGATGCGATTAGACAAGACTCGATGTGACACTACTCTAGTGATAGAAGCCCAAAAGAAACGCGTCAAGGCACAGTATGACAAGCATGTCATGCCTCGCGTTTTCTCTGAAGGTGATCTTGTTCTTCTGTATGAACAAGATAAAGATGTCTTAGGAGCTGGGAAATTCGAACCAATGTGGCGTGGTCCTTACATTGTTCGCAAAGTTTTGGAAAAAGGAGCGTATGAGCTAGCTGATTACGATGGTATACCTTTGAGTGAACCCAGAAATGGGTTATACTTGAAGAAGTACTATGCATAAGTCATTTGTGCACAAGTACTTGTATTTTATGTATCATACTATGTGTGTGTTACTTTAGTTTGCTTTTGACGTTATCTGGTCTCTGCCCTTACGTGACGTTGTGTTTGATTGTCAGATGTCGGAGTATTCACTACCTTATATTGGCTTCGCCGATGGTGCTAGTCGTAGTACTCGGAACCTAGCTTCTGCTGCATGGGAAATCTATGCCCCAATGAACGAACTTGTATCTTTACAAGGTGTATGTCTTGGCCGTGCAACCAACAACATTGCAGAGTATAGCACCATAATTGAGTTATTGGTAGATGCTATCTCACTCGGAATTCGTCACATGGTTGTGCGACTCGACTCGCAGCTGGTAGTACTACAACTAAGTAATATCTATTCTATTCGAAGTCCTACTTTATTAAGGGTGTATTTGCGAATTCGCCTCTTGGAGCGATATTTCGATCACATTGAATATCAGCATATTCCTAGATGTCTTAATTCATTAATAGATGCATTGGCAAATTATGTACTGGACAGACATTTGAACAATTTATAAATCAAACACATGTAAATTCACACAATGTAAAGTAAACCGGTAGAAGCTGTTTGTATATATATAACGATCGAAAGAGTTTGTTTTTACAAAATGTTTGTCCAAAGACCAAAATATCAAAAATTGAAGCTTATAGCTTCTACATAGTGACATCATGGATGCCATTCATGGTAACACACAACTTCTCTAGCAACTCTACGGAGCAGCCGACCCATAGCTGCGGAAACCCCTACAGTGTGATGTTGATCGCGTCATGGAATCTCTTCCAGAGTCATATCTGGAATGTTTGCTGTCAGACCCTCTAAATTCTGCTCCACGACCTGGTAATCTTCGGCATACTATGGTACTACTGCTGCAGCTTCTCCTCGTCACTGAATAGGAGAACTGCCAGCAGGTCTATATGCTCCAACATCTATGTTATCGACAAACATTTGGTGTTAGTCTTCGGATAAATCTATAAAACAAAAACATTTAAATATGTTAAAAATACAAAAACATTTAAAAAGAGAAAAATTGTGTACTTCTTACCGAGGTCTCCCCACTGCGCGTCCTCAGGTAGTGTTAGATCTGGATCTCCTCGGAAATCCAACCCAGCATATGCGTAATCATCGACCATCAGCATCTGGTTCTGCAATCAGTCAAAGAAAATATCATCATATTTGACGATTGGTCCTGCCACATGTCGGGCCATGAGCTGACACCACCGAAACATCCTCGGATCCCTAGGACCCGAAAAGTCCCACTCAGCCTGTAAACGAAATACAGGGACCCTCTCTAGGAATAAGGACACTAACAAAGATCCATATCCAAATTGTTTCAGTTCTCCCCGCCTGCACTTGGTTAGTTGTCTTTTAATACTGCGCAACACTGCATCAGCCCAGTTAAATACTCGGGGCTCAGTACACTCGATGGTGTACTGGAAATAGCTCTACAATGCCATATGGGGAGCGTCACTTCCAGCCATCCGAGCAATCGTGAAGAGAATAGTGCAGAGAGTCAAGTCAGTTACTCCCCAGATTTCCACTTTCCCTTTCTTTCTTTCGGCCTCAGGTACGCAGTATTGGTTGCAATATTCACTCATTTTTAATCCTCCTTCTCTGCTGCCGGTCAGACTGATATAGGACCCACGCCTGGATAATCCGGTCAAGAAATATATGTCCTCAATGGAAATAGATAATGTGTGAGCTCCTACAATAAAAACTTGCTGGTCCAGATCCCACATTCGTACTAGATACTGCAATAATCAGACTTGGGCTCTCATGCCCGGGATACAGAAGTATTTTAAGAGACCACAATCTTTTAATGCAGCTATGGTGGGAGGGTGATTTTCAGCATTTGTGTTATCCTCCTCATGTTCTCGTTCTCGCCACTCAAGCACCATAATTGTGGCTATTTACTTGCATAAGAAACATACAAAACTGATTAATGATCTTATTCATGAAATGAATTTTTTCTATTGGCTAAACTTTTCAAAAAAATTTGAGTTTTGCACTGCTCGCAGGTGCCATATTATGCACAGTGAAAACTTCTCGCAGGCGGCTTAAGTCCCACCTGCGAGAACGAGTCATTCTCACATGTCCCGTATGGGCCACCTGCGAGAATGTCTCCATGCATATATGGTCCAAAAAATAACTTAAAACATAACTTTTAACCAATGAAATCAAGATTTTAAACCATGAAAAGATCAGGAATGAAGAATTTACCAAGATGCTGCTGACGGTTCGTCAAATGATCACTCGTAGCTCCTGGAAATCGACACCGAATGCAGAGGGTAAAATGAGGGTTTTTTGGAACTCAATGGTAAATATGTGAAATGATATGGTCAATTTAGTTATTTACTCATTTTAATTACTTTTTACTATATCAAATGTGGGTTTTTTATGTTTATTTATTATTTAAACCTAATCACTAATGTGAAAATGAGTGAAATGAATTGCAAGTGAGAAACATGGATGATTATGGACAGATTTTTCCCTGGTGTGGTGTGATTTTTGATTTTTTTTTTATGGTTTTTACATAAAACCTCGAGCGCCTTTTGTCCGTTCTTGCACTTGTAAAAAACATAAGAACGTGATCGAGCGTCGTTTTATCACTTTTTCGGGCTCTCTGTGGTTATATGAAAAAGGAACCCCCCTGGAGTTCTCTTTAAGCTCTTTTCAGACTCTCTAAACATGAAAAGATTGTCGAGCGACCTTGCTATTTTCATGCTCGCTAAAGTATTTGAAGTGTGCATCCTTCGAGCGATAGTTTAACCCTTTTTCGATCTCGTTGGGATACTATACGAAAAAGGAACTAAGAGAGTTCTCTTTTAAGTGTTTTTTCAAACTCTATAATCTTGAAAAACCTTCGAGTTTACTATCTTTGGACTCGTTAAACAAACATTGACAGACCCATGATGGGACCGAACCAATCCTTCCTAGGGTTCGTTACAAATACTCCGAGGGAATCGTCCGAAGGATGAGCTTATATCAATAAGCATATGTGATCCTCTTCAAGATTGCGTAAAAATAAAGAGGTACTTGCCAGAAATGGTGGGGGAAAATTTGGGAAAGGGATATGTTTCATCGTTGTATTGATTGGCAGTAAGTGTCGCTCTTGAACACGACACCCCCTATTCATCATTTGAATTCGGTTTGGGAAATCCATTTGTCTCTCATTCGATTTACCATAAGGTCATTTCATGTGTCATCTTTGAGTCAATGCTGCCAAATCATTGGTCATGTCGTTTATATGTTCAAGAGAAGTCCACCTAAAACCTATATTGAGTCAGCCATCTGCAGTTGTCCATTCTTTCCGAGTCGGCCTTCCCTGTGTCCAGTTCAATCTGCAAAGTGCTCTATTTCACCTTCAAACTCTGTTACTCATTTTGTGTCATTGATGGGGGATACATCAAGGCCCTCCTGTGATGAGTTTTGTTCCGTCGACTTCAGCACATTATCCGGAATCAAGACATAGAAATTATTCAGTACCTTGGAGCTTGCATGCCTCAATGGAAAGTTTCCTCGCTTTCGACAATGGGTTTACATCATTGACCCCTAATTGAAAGATTCCTTTGGATGTTTGACATCAACTCATTTATTCATAGTCGATGGACTGTACTTTAGTACCTTGGGAGTCATTGAAATCAATGGTGATTTCCCTCGCACTTGTTAACGATTACATCAATGACCAGTAATCAAGTGGTTTCTACCATGTTCGACTTCGAAACATGTAATCACATGGTTAGAGTTGTACTTTGGGCAACGAGATTGAAGACCCTGGATATTCTCTTCATGATCTAGGTTGCGATGGAGTATGTATAATTTGCGACACATAGATCCACTGTGTATGTTTCGTGGCTATGTCATCTTAATTTGAAAATTTATCACATAGATCCACAGTGTATTCAGTTGGCTATGCTATATTGCGACGGCATGGATCCACAGTGTATGATTGGTGGCCATGACCTTTGTTTATGATGTCATCAGTCTGTGATCTGAGTATGGGAATGCCTACCTCAAAATTGATATATACGATACTCTGCAGATGCTTGTTTGTTCGCAGGTCTCTAATTATATGTGCTCTTGGTTCTTGACACACACATGCAGCTTACAAAGTCTATCGAATGTCACTGGTTCCAATATCAGACTTTGGGGGGCATTCTGTTATCCATAATTTTGGTCGTCATGATAATGTTATGATGATGGATAAATCAGGCTCTTCACTAGAACACTTTCCTGAGAAAAGTTACCTTTGTCTCTTTCCAGAATTCACATTTTTAAGGGAGGTTCGCAGGCTACCTATATATTTGCCTGCGAGAATGCATGATTCTCGCAGGCTGCATTAAGTTGGGGTGCGAGAGGTTCGCACTGTACCTAACTATCAGGGTGCGAACATCTTCTAAAGGAAGGAAAAAG
>ML810035.1:236933-251297 GCA_009831015.1 Picea engelmannii
TTGTTGGTTGTGGAGCCTGATTATCTTCCTGATTTATAGGTCTTTTACTTTCAGCCGTGTTTATACCCCATGAAGTATTTACACCCCAGAAGTATGTACACTCTTCCACGCGGGGGAGTGCAAAGGGGGGGTACCCCCTTTGCAGGGTCCGGGGGGCCTAATCCCCCGGCTGCGGGGTCTGGGGGCAAGCGGACCCCTAGCGGGGGTTCGGGGGCGAAGCCCCTGAAGCAAAAATTGCCTTGTAAAAGTATATTGTAATTTCATTGTAAATCTGGACTGTTCATTATAAGGTCGCAGATCTAACGGTATAGATTATGTTAAGGTTTTTTTCCCTAGAAGGCAACCCTCTTTTATGAGGGAAATGTATCGCGGCTATGGATGGTGGTGAATATTGTATTCTAAGAGAGGAGACTGTGAGAGAAAGAAGAGGAAGTTACAGCGGGTTTTGTTGTAGGTTGTATCCCTTCATTTGTTGGATAATAATAAAGGAAGGACCTGGAAATTTCTCTGGTGGATGTAGCCCACACTGGGTGAACCACGTAAATCTGTGTCTCTCTTGTATTATGTGTCTTTTGTGTTTTGTTTCTGCATTTGTTTTATTTTATTGCTCCACAGTCCTGTTTTTCTAACATGCAGATGCAACTCTACAGAGATCAGATGAAGGCACATGCGCTAATCTGCAAATTTATGGGATTATGGCCCACAGAAAAAGCATTGTGCAGCTGGATCAAATATCACTGGAATTCAAATGGGGAAGGGGAGATCCATATGGGATCTAAAGGTTTCTTCACAATGGTATTCATAAACTTGGAGGACAGAGATAGAGTATTTGAAGGCAGACGATACTTCCATGCATCAGCAGGACTGTACATGCATCCATGGAAGGAGAATTTCTCCCCAGAAAAAAGAGACCTTCAAAAAGTTACCGGTCTGGCTGAGACTCTACTCCCTACCCTTAGACTACTATTTACCCTCCACTTTCGAAGCGATAGGGAATAAACTAGGGAAATATATAAAGACCGCAAAAGAAACCCTGAAAGGGAGATACACATCCTACATGAGAATATGCATAGAGATAGATGTGTCGGGAGAACTCCCAGAAGCGATATGCCTCAAATTTAGGGATGAGGAATGGATCCAAAACATCGATTATGAACAAACCCCTTCCGATGAAGAATATTCCATGAACATGGCCACCTGATTAGGGAATGCCCTTTTAATAAAAAGCAGGAAACGAAAAATTCTAAACCACAGCAGGATGAGGATGAATTTTTTAAACCAAACCCAAGAAGTAGAGCCAACAAAAGGTAGAGAAAAGCCTAGGCAGGAAATAACCCAGAAGTCCAGTTGAGCCCGGAAGGAAGGGATAAAACCAACGAAGGGGAAGAGGCCAAGAAGGATATGGAAACAACTTAGGAACTCCGAGAAAAAACACCAAACAACCCACCGACCAACCTAACAACTAGAAGGAACAAGGAATCTATGCAACTCTGATGGAAGGAGAAATCAGAGATGACAACACCCCCATGCAAGATGCAGAGGGAGAGGTGGAAATGACACTGAGCGAAGTAGGCACAGAAGATCTAGAACTCAAAGACCCGGTAGAAAGGGAAGGGATAGACCTCACGAACATACTGGAGCAATGGAAAAGACAGAGAGTGGACAATTTACCAACAGAGCAACTAGACCACATCCAGTACATGTTCCTCCTAAGGGAGGAAGACAAAGCTAGGGGAGAAAAGAAATCACATGGGGAGATTGGACACCTAGGAGTCAAAGCCAACGAGGCACAACCACAACTCTCTCCCAAACAGATGTGGAGGAAAAAAGGCAGGAAATCCAACAGTGTAGCCATGCAGGAGCTTGGAACGCTACTGATAAACTCAGGTAAGATCCAAAAACTCTTCCCCAACTCCCCCCCACATGTTTAAATGAAGGTTATAACATGGAATATAAGAGGCCTATATATCCCAAGAAAACAACGAATCCTTAGGAGTAGACTAAAACAGGAACACACAGATCTTTGTTTTATCCAAGAGACCAAGTGCAATACAAAAAGAATGGAAACAATCAGTCAACAACAATGGCGCAAGTACAATATGGTGGCCATTGGAGGCCAAAAAATAGTAGGAGGCCTCCTCACCCTATGGAACCCACAAGTACTAAGCCTAATAGTAGCCAAAGCGACAAGGCATACCATTACAGTCCCCATGAAAATCATTAGGAACACAGAGGAGATTTTATGCACTAATGTGTATGGACCCCAGATTCCAGAGGATAGGAGAGGAATTTTAAGTGATCTAGCAGACCTCAAAAACTGAGCCAACAACCTCCATTGGATCCTAGCTAGGGATTTCAACATCATCACATCACTTGCGGAGAAAAAAGGAGGGACAAGAAGATTGGATAGAGATGCAGAGGAATTCTCAAAATTCATAGACACAATGGAAATTGTAGATATGAAAACCAAAAATGTCCAATTCGCCTGGAATAATAAGAGAATGAGACAACATCAGGTAGCAACAAGACTCGACAAATTCCTAGTGTCAAAGTCAATCATTATGCAGGGGCTAACCTTAGACTGCAACATCCTTCCATGGGGGGGATTTGATCATTGGCCAGTGCAACTAGAAGTAGGCTTCCAGACCACACCAAAGAACAAACCCTTCAGATTCAAGAAATTTTTGCTGGAACACCCGACTTTCAAGGAAAATATCAAATAGTGGTGGAGTGAAGAGAAACCAGAGCAAGGGACAAGGATGTTCAAACTCTACAAGAAACTAAAATATATCAAATATAGGCTCAAGGAGTGGAACAAGGACACCTTTGGGAATATAAACCAAGTGAAGAAAAACATAGAAGAAAAAATGAAAAAACTCCAGGAAACCTACATTGTGGAGGGCTACAATGAGAAACAGAAAAAGGAGGAGATCCAGATGACCCAGGTGTTGGTCTCTAAAGATTTTCTAAAATATAACCTCTATGCATCATCCAAAGGTAGGTGTTGGTGCAAGCATTTTACTTGTCGCCTACGTAGGTTCTTACCTTCCATTTTCAATACCTGTCCACTAGAGATGCAACCCCTACAAAGGGACAACAATCATAACAAAAGGAACAACAATCATTCCATTCAAATGAATAGCAAAAGGAACAACAATCGTGACAAGGGAACGACAGTTGTTATATTGGGCCAAACTAATGTTGTATTAATTGAGTTGTAGTACTTGACCAACTATCTAATTTGTCAACCAGAGGTTCATAAATTGATGAAGCACACGCAAAATATATGCAATATTGAAGTGAGACTAATCTAATATAATGTTTAAGATACAACGAAAATTGAATCATTAATCTAACACATGATTGAAATAGAATCATTAATCTAACACACGACTGAAATAGAATCATTAATCTAACACACGACTGAAATAGAATCATTAATCTAACACACGACTTGGAATTGAATTAATCTAGTTGTGTAAATGAAATTAATCTAGGAATGGGAAATTGCGTGAAGGAAATTAATCTAGAAATGGAGAACTACATGAAGGAAAAGCAAATACAACAAGTGAAGAGTTAAATGGCACAACAACATAGGAGAGCTCTCACCAATGAAGCAATCTTACATTCAATAATCAAATCAATCTTCATAACAGAATAATGAAAGCATGAAAACCAAAACCATGAATCAAATATAAGAATTCCTTTCTCTTTCAAATCCTAATGACTACTCTGATTCTAATTATATAATCTAACTCTTGAATCCTAATTCCTCTTCTACATGAATCCTCTAATTCTAATTGAATTCTCATGAAGAGAGAGCACTCTCTTTTATACATGAGAGCCTTGAAGATAAGATAACCATCTCATTATTACAGATCCACTTTTCTCTCAACCGATTTCCCATTATTACAAAATATAATCCCTTCAAATCCTCACACATATCTCTCATATATATTAGATAAGATATTCCAACCAAATCTCCATGATCTTCTCCTTGGAGTGGGCTTGAATTATCTCCTCAAATATTGAAATGGTGGAGGAAGTATTCGAGAATTCCTTTTGAATTAATCCTTCTCATATTCCTACACATTACAAAGCTCACACATATTTGAGATATATATGAAACCATGTTGATTTTCTAACATTTAATCACAAATTCCTTTTAATTACTAAAATGAATAAAGTGGAGAACAATAAGGTGAAACCTGAGTATATTTATGGAAATGATATCATGAAAGGTTAATGGGCGATGAAATGTGAAGAATGATGAAGGGAAAGGTGTATGAAAATAGGACATTTCTGAGCCCCAACACCAGTAATGGGATGAAGGGTGCCAGTAGGAAGAAACTCTCTGGCGACAAAAGTCCTAGATCAAATGGCTAAAGGAAGGGGAAAGGAACACCAAGTTCTTTCATAGAACAACCATGGCCAGAAAAGCCCATAATAAAATCTTGAAGATAAGTGACTCGAATGGAATATAAAGAGAGTCCCATAAGGACATCGAAACAACTCTGGTAAACCACTTCCACGGGATCGCCCAAGAACCTAACCAAGATAGAACGGAGTCCATACAAAAGGTGACCCAACATATCCCTCTCCTGGTAATAGAAGAACAAAACAAAAAATTGATCAAGCCCATTGCGGAGGAAGAAATAGACCAAGCACTCCAAGAAATTCCCAATGGAAAATCCCCAGGCCCAGATGGGTTCACAATGGAGTTCTTCAAAGCATGTTGGGAAGTCGTAAAACAGGATGTCTACAAGGTAGTGGAAGATTATAGAAGGTTAGCCTCCATCCTGAAAGCACTAAATTCTACTTTGATAACACCCATCCCCAAAGAAAATGAAGCCAAAACTATCGATCGTTATAGACCAATAGCATTGTGCAATGTGCTGTATAAGATAATTTCCAAGGTTATAGCCAACATATTGAAACCACTACTACCCACACTGGTTTCACAAGAGCAAGCAGGGTTATTAGAAGGAAGGAAAATAATGGACAATATTATCCAAGCCCATGAACTGATCCACACCTTGAAGCTTCAGAAAAGGGGGGGAATGATAATACAATTGGACTTAGCGAAATCCTATGACAAAATCAGCTAGCACTATATGGTCAAAACCCTAGAATCCTTCGACTTCACCCAACACTGTATCTGATGGATAACCAACCTAGTATCCACAAAAATATTCTCTCTACTAGTAAACAGAGCCCCTTCCAAACCATACTGGCCCATGAGAGGCATCATATAGGGAGACCCACTGTCCCCCTTCTTATTCATCTTAATGATGGAAGGACTCAGTTGAAGCATAAAAATCACAACCGCAACAGGGGAAATAAAAGGTATCAAACCTTATGATAATTGTCCAACTTCCACACACCAACAGTTCATGGATGATACCTTACTTCATGTAATGCCCACAGTCAAGGAAGCAAAAGCCTACAAACGAATCTTAGATGAGTTTGGTGAAGCCTTGGGGGATGAGATAAACCAATCCAAATCAATGCTCTTCTTCTTTAACACCAACCCAACTATCCAAAGGAATTTAGCCAACATCCTGGGATTTGAACGCAAAACCCTCCCAACTAAGTACTTAGGCATCCCCCTAATAGACAAAGCCTACAAGATGTCAACATGGGAAGGAATAGTCAACAAGCTTCAAGATCGGGTAAACAATTGGACTTTCATATCCCTCAACCTGGCAAGAAGACTTATCCTAACCAAGTCGGTTCTGCAAGTTATCCCAACTTTAATGATGTCAGTTTTCCCAGCCCCCAATGGAATTCAACAAAAAAAAAGAACCATACAAAGGGAATTCCTATGGTGCAGAGCGGAAACAAGGAAAAAATGGGCATTGGTGGCTTGGGAGAAGGTGTGTAAGACAAAGAGAAAGGGAGGCCTTGGGCTACATGACCCACAAGTAACCAACGATGCCTATGGGGTGAAGCTTTGGAAGGCCTTGGTGGAGATGGGTCAAAGAAATGACCACGCCATGGGTTAACCCGTGGAAGGCAATGTACACCTTGGATATTAGTAACCAGGACAAAATCTGCTTCAGAGGCACCAGGGAGGGTTCATCCATCTGGAACTTATCCTAGCGCAAAATTACCTAGATCCAGACACACAGATTTTGGGAAATAAGGAATGGCAGAACCGCTAGATTCTGGGAGGATGCCTAGAAATAGGAACCCAAAATGGAACAACTGGGTCGGGAGGAACTCCAACAGGAGATGATGGCGCAAGGAAAAACTTGAGTTCACAATTACTAGAAACAAGAAGCAGAGCGCAACAAATGGAGAATCTGGAACAATCTCACCCCACAGAATAGAGACCAGACCGCAACAACAGTTAAAGAAGTGGAGGAGGAATTGGGGAGAAGGAAAATTCCAGTCATGGATGGAAATGACCAGCTAAGATGGGGGCACAAAGCAGGAGGGGTATTCAATCTTAAATAAGTATGCCACTACATAACAAACTAGGACCAAGAAGTTGCGGTGTATCATTGGGACAAGCTTTGGAATAACCCCCAATGGCCAAAAATAAAAATATTCCAGTGGTTAATACTACACAACCGAATCCAAACTTGGGAGCACCTAAAGAACATAGGTTTCATAGGCCCTTCATGATGCCACCTATGTGAAGAAAAGGAGGAAACAACGAACCATCTCTTGGATGAATGTCGCTACACAGCATTATTATGAGACTGGGCAATAGGCATTTTCCGTCAGTCTAATAGGATCAGAGGAAATATTTCTGCAACTATAAGCACCTGGAAGGAAAACTACAACAAAAACAAAGAGGTGAATCTTTGTTGGACCCTCACCCCTGGCATGATCATTTGGGAAATTTGGAAGGAATGAAACTGACACATCTTCAGGAACCAAAGCTGGATGGTTGGAAAGATCAAGGAAACAATAATAGCCATGACAAGGGAAATGGTATAGATCCGCAACCTCTGAACATCAGGATCACAACTCACTGATCGAGAACTCAGAATTCTAGAGGCTTTCCAAGTGAAAGGAAGACACAACCCCAATCAGGTGAGACAGGTTCCACAACTAAGTTTAGGCGAGTGCAACTGGAAACCGCCACCAAAGGGCTCCCTCAAGCTAATTTTTGATGGGGCATCGAAGGGTAATCCAGGACAGACCAGTATGGGGGGAGTAATCGGGGATAGTCAAGGAAGAATTATCCAACTGTACACAGGAAGTTTTGGGAACTCAACAAACAACGTTGTAGAATTTGGAGCACTGGAGATAGGCCTGGAGACACTACATAGGGAAGGAATGGAAAACATAATAGTGGAAGGCGACTCCATGCTAGTCATCAACATAGTAAGGAAACTCCAAAATGGCACCAAAGTGGGAAAAATATAGAGGCACTGGCACTTGGCGTACTATCTGCAGAAGATTCAGGAGAATTTGTAGACAGGGATCATAGTGGAGTTGCGCTGGGTCCGCAGGTCAGCAAATGGACTCACAGATAGAATTTCTAACGAATGGTTCGACAAGGAAGGATCAGAATTGGATGCCACATGGATTAACATCCCAAGTGGCTAGTTTCGGACAGACTGCACCCAACTAGTGATAAAGGAATATGAAAACAACTGAAGTACGGAAGACCACATCAAGGCTGGAGACACAGAATTAAACGAAGGACAGGTAGGATCCAAGCTGAATCCGTCAGGTCACCTTTTAAACACGATTTACAATGCAGATCACAGTCACACCAAAATAAGGGGTAAGATACCAAGGTCCTGTCAATAGAAGGAAGTATAGGGGATGGCCATGGGAGAATGGAAAGGGTAAGTTGCAGTCGGCAAAGGACGAATACCAAAGGGATAGCCTGAGAGTAGGTATGGGTACACCTCATCCGCGCCCAGGTCCAGAGGGAGGAAATGATTGGAGAACAACGTGCAAGGAAAAATATTTTCGTTGGAACAATGACAGAGCTCCCAATTGAACACACTCATAAATAGAGATAAAGGACCAAAATATATTCCTTTAAGGGAGACAAATTATTACCTGGAGAAGATCACTTCCGAGGAAACTCTATAAAAGAAGAAGCATCAGGGATAGTGACAAACCAACTAGCATCAATTACAGAGACCAGGAATGGGAGAGTAGTAGCAAAGAAAGAAATCATGACAGAAGCCACGACTTTCAAGCAAAGATGGTAAGAATGAAGAACACCTAGAGTAAGAAGGGGCCCCAGGGGGAGGAAATCCCAATAAGCACATGAAAGATCACTAGTATGGAAGAGGCAGCTAAAGAGACCAAAGAAACTTTCCTCGAGTAGGTAGATATAAAGGGTAAATCAGTCATTGATAGATGGGAGTGAGAATTCAACACCAAGCGCTAGGGAAAATCCTGGGTGGAACTCATCCAAGAAGCAAACGAGATAAGGGACCCAGGGGCCACACAGCCTAGGAAAACCCTCTACCACAAAACAGTGGAGGAAGCTTGGCATACAAAAATGTTAATATGAAATATGAGAGAAAAGAAGAACAAGACCATCAGGGTGGAAAACAGAGGCCGCAAGAAGGAAATCATAGAAATCATGAGGCACCTCAGTGACTTGGAGGCCAGTGCAAGAGGCATAGCAGAGGACCAGAGGAACCGAGGTGAAAAAATAGACCGACTAGCTGGTCAATTCCAACTCTACCTTCGTTATTACCATCACATGGAAATCACTCCAACGGATCGACATGGAACACCAGCCAGCATTAGAAGGATGCACACGGTGGATCAGAAAAAGGAAAACGAGGTAAGGAAGGAAGGAGATGTAAGCCCCCCAATCTACTTGGACTAGCGTAACATCAACTCAAGTTCCTTTTGTTTATCAGTATAGGAAAAACTCAAGTTATATGATCTCTCTTTTATGTATTTCTGAAGGTATAGTTTTTTTTTCCTTTTCAAATGAACTTATGGAGACTGGGTTGGTTTCCCCAAGTGGCGGCCTAGCCATCCCTTCTCAATGTAGATAGCGCAGCTTGAGGACCCCTGATCTAGTTTCCTTTTGGCAGATCAAGTGACACCCCTCAATCCTTTTTTGTACAATATTTTACTCAGTAATATAGAATCTCAACTCACTTACAAAAAAAAACCAATAACAACACAATTGTGATAGACAATAACTAAGTTAGTTATCGTTTAATATTGTGTTATTAGGATATTTATCCAAACCAACAATGATGACATTATTGAAATAATATATCCTAGATAAAAAAAGAAGACACTATTCCAACGCTTGATCCTATATAACAACAAAGACATTGTTGCAATGATCAATTCTAGTGAATATTGACACTATTGAAATAGTTCATCCTAGAGAGAAAAAATGATAAACTAAATTTACTTTTCTTAGGTGGACAAGGTCTTGGTCTCAAGTCTTACTCAAGCAAGGTCTAGGCCCCAAACTTTGTTTATATACGTAATTCTTAATGTGAAACATGCCTATTATATAATGAGTAACCACCATTGGATATTTGGCCAACATATATAAATGTTATAAACATCGACAGTGTCAAAATCCATAGAAGGTCTATATTCCTTTGTGGAGTAAGGATCATCCTCATATCAATGTCATGGAAACACTAATGCCACTAATGTCTTCCTTCTTCATTGATGAATTTTCATGAGCACTACAAACAATTATATGCATGGAATATATTTTCGTTCATCATATTATAAGTTTATATGTGTTGCATTCACATGGAAAATCCAAGACCTAAAATGTAGATGGAATCTTGATTTAAAAGTAGGACAGTGAATAATTATATAACATAACTCTTGAATGAATGGTTTATTATTCGAGAATTAGAGCATAGGTTCTTGATTGTTTTTATTAGGATTAGATGATTTATTCCTAAAAATATAAAGACAAAATACTCACTTATACACCACAAGCAATGGTTGTGTTAAGGAATGGTTTGGTACCGATTTTCATTCAAACAATGAAGATACTTATTAGAAATGGCATAGGATTTTGTGTGGTCTAGATGCATTCTACAATTTATTACAATAATAATATGGTATCTATAAAAACCAAAAAGATGAATATGAAGAACCAATTTTGTAGAAATTATAGGAAATTTGCAAGAAGAAATATATTGCCTTGCAAGAATCTCATGATCGACTTCCTAAACAATCAAATGCTTTACAAATATTGTTTCTATATTGTGAAAACAAATGGATATTGAATGATTAGCTATTGACCATATTCCACTTATTTTCCACCCAGTTACATACCATTCTCTTATGTGGGTATAATATGAATCTTTGAGTCTTGAAACCCTCTCATACCGTCAAGACATGCATCTAGTGCAACCATGTCAAATTTCAATGACTACAGGAAAATTTTGAGAAAGTTTCAACGTTGGCCCCATTAATTGGTCACTTTGTGGGGTTAAAGAGAATCAACACTTATTCTAGTAATCAAAATTGGTCATGTTCCTATATCTAATTTGTTTTCTCTTTGGTCACCTTTTCCTTATAAGTTCTCACACAACCATGTCTTCTTTGACCCCTTTTCATGACCTAAACTTGATAAATATTTATGGACTATATTGCAAGTTTGTAAAAACACACTAATACTCGATAGACAAGTACTCAAAAAATTTCACAAGCTTCATCAGTTATTTGATCTTATCTTTGATTTTTTTCTTTCATCTAAGATATTGACCATATTCACATTATTGGCCACCCAGTTACATACCATTCTCTTAAGTGGTTATAATATGAGTAGTATTTGAGTCTTGAAACCCTCCCATATCATCAAGGCATGCATCTAGTGCAACCATGTCAAATTTCAATCAATACAAGAAACGTTTGAGAAAATTTGAATGTTGGCCCCATTAACGGGTCACTTGGCGGGGTCGATAAGAATCAACACTTATTCTAGTAATAAACACTGGTCATGTGACTATATCTAATTGGTATTCTCTTTGGTAACATTTTCTTTCTCAGTTATTACACGACCATGTCTTGTTTGACCCCTTTTCATGACCTAACCTTGATAAATATTTATGGAATATATCTAATGGAACCATGTCAAATTTCAATGACTACAGGAAAAGTTTGAGAAAATTTCAACATTGGCCCCATTAATTTTTTCAAGACAGCTTGGGAAAGGTTGGGTGCCCAAACACAACCCAAGGTGAGTTTGCAAGAGGGGTTCCCACATGAGGAATTGTAACGAAAACAAGGCAGGGTGCCCAAAGGCAAGGAAAGGTGAGTTGGCAAGAGGTGCGCCCACAAGAGGAAAGGTAACCAAAAAGAGGCAGAGCGTTGAAACACAATCGAAGGAGAATTGGAAAGAGGTGTTCCCACCCATATGAAAGGCATGAAAATAGCCACACAAGGGAGCACTAGGAAATAAGATGAGTCGGATGTTGGATAAGGAGCAATTTTGGCTTCGACTTAACTTTTTCAAGATGACCTGGGCAAGGTTGGGTGCCAAAATGAAACTCAAGGTGAGTTTGCAAGAGGGGATCCCAAATGAGGAATTGTAACCAAAACAAGGAAGGGTGCCCAAATGCAAGGCAAGGCGAGTTGGCAAGAGGGGACCTCACAAGAGGAAATGTAACAAAAATGAGGCAGAGTGCCCAAACACAATGCAAGGTGAGTTGGAAAGAGGTGCACCCACCCACATGAAAGGTAGGAAAACGACCACACAAGGGAGCACTAGGAAAGAATACGAGCCAGATTTTGAATAAGGAGAAATTTTGACTTTGACTTAACTTTTTCAAGATAGCCTGGGCAAGGCTAGGCACCCAAATGCAACGCAGGGTAAGTTTTCAAGAGGGGCACCCACATGAGGAATCGTAATGAAAACAAGTCAGGGTGCCCAAAGGCAAGGAAAGGTGATTTGGAAAGAGGGGCACCCACAAAAGGAAACATAAAAAATTGATGTATATCACCCAAATGAAACGCAAGGTGAGTTGGAAAGAGGTGATCCCATCCACATGAAACACATGAAAACAGACACACAAGGGAGCACTAGGAAAGAATACGAGTCAGATGCCAGATAAGGATCAATTTTGGATTTGAATTAACTTTTTAAAGATGGCCTGGGCAAGTCTGGGCACCCAAATGCAAGACAAGGTGAGTTTACAATAGGGGCACCCACATGAGGAATCGTAAGGAAAACAAGGCAAGGTGACCAAAGGAAAGGCAAGGCGAGTTGGCAAGAGGGGCACCCACAAGAGGAAACGTAACAAAAATGAGGTAGAGCGACTTATAGGATGGGATGTTAGTTCTTCAATTAGTAGGATTATAGGCATTAAAGAGTAGAATCTTGAGTATGGCAATGCCTGAGACAAGCTAAACAAAGGGGTGCAGAGCTGATGGTACTCCTAATGCAATGAGGTCGCTCTTCTTTGCTGCAGGACCCAAGTGCTGAAAATCTCTAGCATTCTAGAGTAATGGATCACAACTACTATAGGTTTGTAACAAAAGGAATGGAAAGAGCTCTGATCCTATTGAAATCCCAACAAAATATTATTGAAAACTGTCTAATCTATCAAATTCAATGCATGATTCAAAATCACAGTGGATAAGAATGAAGAATTGTAGGCAGAGTCTCCACAACCATCTAATCAAGTGATCGACGGTGGTGATTGACTCATATATTGGGATTTATCCCACATTGGCAACATGTAAAAGGTTTTATGAGTTTATATGCACCGACATCATTATAGTTATTCGACGCAAAGTGCAAGGGTATGGTGGGGGCTCTAGGTTTTTGTACTCCACGTGTAGTCACCAACCTAGAGCCCGGGATGACCTGTCAGGCCCCCTACATTTTGGTCGAAGTGACAATAACCATCGATCTTGAGATAAGATGATCTTGACCATTTTTTTGACAAGTCCCAAGCCAGATAAGATGATCTCAGTCATGAGAAGTGATCAATATCTAACCATCGTTGCTAGGGTTCTTCTCTGAAACCTGCACCATCCGCTGCCTCTCTCCCATAGCCGTAGCCATGGAGGCTGAGGGAGGGGTTCCCCCAACCCCCTCCTACAACACTGTAATAGGAAAGGAGCATGTCTCCAATATTTCGAAACACCTAACATTCGAACTCCCAGTCGGCATGCAAAAAATAATTTGGGAGGATGAAATTCCAAAGGAAAAGACAATGGATATCGACCCAGAAACCAACCAATCAAGATCTCAACGAACCTAGGAACCTGGAAAATGCATTCCACAAGCACTGATCACTCCCAAATACACCATCAACTCACCGAGAAATGAGGATCAGAAACAGTACATGCGCGACTTTTCTCTAATAGGAAAATTCCTAGGATAATGGCCCTCAAAGAAAGACCTGGCCAAATGGATTCACCATTGGTGGAAACCCAAGGGCCATTACGACCTCCAACTAGGATTAAAAGGATTCTTCACAATCATACTATACAATCTGGAGGATAGGAATCGAATCCTCGAAGGTGGGCCATACTTCGATAACTCGACAGGCCTGTTTCTCTGGTTCTGGATGCAGAGATTCAGCTCGAAAAAAGAAGACTTCACACATGCTCCGATTTGGTTACGGCTCTACTCGCTTCCATAGGAATTTTGGCTGGAGGAGATCCTTGCAGGGATTGGAAACACCATCGGAAGCTACATCAAAGCTTCGGAGGCAACAAAACAATGAAGGTACACTCCCTATGCCCGCATATGCGTCTATTTAAATATTTCTAAACCCCTCCCTAGAATCATCATCTTGGATTATCAAGATGAGGAATGGGCACAAACCTTGGACTATGAGCATATCCCATTTCGCTGCCACAAGTGTCACGAGAACGACCATATTTTCCAAGAATTCCATTTAAATAACCACCCCAAGATAGCTCGAGAAGACTCTAACAAACCCAAGGATGGATTCACTCAGGTCATGGGTAGATGGAAGCATCAGATGAAAAAGATACCACCCCAGGCACCAGCTGGACCCCCCACCAAGAATTCGTTTGATGCCCTTCAAACCCCGGTGGATACCCCCTCTTCCTCCACCAACCCCCTGACAACCTCTGCAATCAGCCAACTCTCTGCCACACAGGATCCCCCTGCTCTCCCCTCCTCACAACCAATAGCCGTGACAACCTCCCTTCCAACCAATCTCGGGACGAATATGGGAGATCCAGACATAGATCTGGAGGATCCAGATCTAGTAGGAATCGATATGGCACACCTGGAACAAGCCTATCGCAAGAAACAACTTGTTAAGGTCCTAACCCGCACATAGGTAGATCAATGTATTTGGATTTAATAAAGGTCAATATTAATAAGACCTTTCAATAAAATAGAATAAGGCGGATGTAAGAAGACCTAATAGAAGCTTCCGCTTCTAGAAGGATCTTCCT